>PVKC010026268.1:0-16203 GCA_004027635.1 Crocidura indochinensis | reverse complement strand
TTTTTTTTTATTTTTTTTTTTTTTTTTTTTTTTTTTTTTTTTTTTTTTTTTTTTTGGTTTTTGGGCCACACCCAGTGACGCTCAGGTGTTACTCCTGGCTATGCGCTCAGAAGTCGCTCCTGGCAGGCACGGGGGACCATATGGGAACCGGGGGATCGAACCGTGGTCCGTCTAGGCAAGGCAGCAGGCACCTTACCTCCTGCGCCACCTCCCAGCTCCCAGTATAGAGATTTTCTAAAAATTCCTTCCTTTCAAGAGAATTGAAGAACCCTTGCTGAGTTGTACTAACATTTATTGGACAGAGAGAGAGTGGGTGGGTGGGTGGGGGAGAAAAGAAAACGTAATATTCAGTAGACAAATTGTATATATTTTTAATTTACTTATATTTTTCTTTTTAAAATATTTATCAACCTATACATTTTTTCCCAATATTGTTAATGTTGTCTATCCCATTGTAGGCATCTTCTTGTTTTTTGTTTTGTTTTGGGACATACACAGTTGTGTGCAGGGGTTACACCTAACTCTACACTCACTTAAAACTCAGGAAACCAGTTTGTGGTTCGAGATCTAAACTGGTTAATCCAATGCAACCAAATATCCTACTCTGTGCTCTCTGACTTCTGTAGGCAGTTTTATAAGACTATATCATGTCTTTCAAACTAGCTAATTTTAATTCAGAAGTTTTTGCTAAGTCTGTCTGAACTTGTTTTTAGTGAAGAAATCAGGCAAATCCAGTTGTTTCTGATCTTGAATTCAGTAGTTTGTTTTGGGGTTTTTTTTCTGTTCCCTTAGGAAATGAGGCTCTGTTTTCTTTGGAGACTGCATCTGATTATGTCAAAGATGACAAAGCTTCTTTCTACGGTTTCAAGTGTTTCGCAATTGGATATGAGTTTAGTCCTGGACCTGATGAGGTAAAAATGAGTCGTCTTCTTATTCTTTTAAGAATTGTAGTTGCTAGGGATTCTATTAACTTAAATTGTATTTGCTGATATATAAGCTCGAAAATTTATTTTAAGTTGGGGCTACGATAAAAATTTGTAGATTATTTTTGTGCAAGTTTGAAGTCTGTGCAGTATGACTCACCTTTTGATGCAGATGTGCCCATTTAAATCTTCTCCAATTATAATACCTTTCCGTGCAAATAGTAGAACTTCATTTCAAAATGGGAGTAATTCATTTCTAATAATTCAGCCTCCTACATTTCTAATTATAAAATAAAGCAAAATCAGCTTTGAAAACTACTCAGGTCTTATCAAAAAAAATCAATGGAGAATTATTTGGACAATCTATAGGCCCATGATTTACAATTAGTATGAAACTATTGAATCTCTTCTATATTTAAACATTAACTATAAGTTGAGTTTGAATGAAAGTTACATTTTTGGCATAATTTTGTATTCTACACACATTTTTAATATAACTGATTCTTTCTTTCTTTCTTTGTTTCTTTGTTTCTTTCTTTCTTTCTTTCTTTCTTTCTTTCTTTCTTTCTTTCTTTCTTTCTTTCTTCTTTCTTTCCTTCTTCTTTCTTTTTTCAAATTTTATAGGGAGTGATTCAGTTGGAAAAAGAGTTAGCCAATCTTGGTGGCGTTTGTGCAGCAGCTTTGATGAAAAAAGATCTAGCCCTTCCTATTGGTAAGTTTAATCAACTGTTAGTCTTAGTTTTTAATGTTAACTTAAAGAATATAGTAATGTTTATTATGGAACATTCTGTAAATAGAATTGCAAAATAAATTCTAAATAATATACAGTGAGACTCAGTAATTGTTGATATATATACTTTTTGAAGTAAGAACAGATTTTATTTGGAGATAGTGAGGAAAGGGAGGGAGAAAATAAGAAAGAGAAAGTAGAGTAACACAGGCTTCTTTAAAGGTGGAAAGAGCCCTGATACACAACCCAGCATGAAAGTAGGAAGTAGGAAAAGTACACATCTCAAGAGGGGAGATGTAGGTTACCTTGTACCCAGGCAACACACGTGTGCCAATAAACTTAGATATTAATGTTATTTTGTTTTTGTTGGAGACTGAAGAGTCTCTTCTTTTTTAAATTCAGAATGTATATAAGCAACCTCTTAATACATATACATGCTCTGTACCAAAGTATTAGGACAAGTTCTGGATGTAAAATAGTCAGCCAACATTTTTATGTATTTTTTAAATCTCCTAGTGGACATATAGATAAGTAACTGTTAGCTTGAGCACAGGGCACAGGCATTGGAATTGCCATTCAAACATAGTTTATCTTTAAATATACAGAGTACTGGAGAAATAATTCAATGGCTTGTGAGTATGGGAGATTGGTCTTTACAGATAGGAGCCCCAATATCACATCTGGCACTATATGATTCCTTATGCACCACCAGGAGTGACCCCTTAGTTGTGCACTAGAAGTAGCTCCTGAACAGTGCCAGGTATGTGTGAAAACAAACTAAATGAAAGCATGTGAAAGATGAGTTAGGATGAGATTGCAGTGAAAAAAGAAAGTGAGTCCAGAGGGTTAGCACAGCAGGTAGGGCAACTGTCTTACACACAACTAACTGGAATTCGATTCCCAGAATCTCATATGGTTCCTCAAGCACCACTAAGGAAAATTAGAAGGCACTTTAGAGTGATTTTAGAGAATAAGAAATCATGAAGGGAATTTAGGTTTAATAGAAAGAGCTCTTAGAAGAGTTTTATGTGAAGCACAACAGAGGAATAAGACATTGACAAGGATGTTTATTATATCACAGCTTTCTAACATGCAAATTTTATGGTATGTAAATGGATTCATAGTCCAACTGGTTAAATTAGTAATTAGTTATTATTTGTTTATTATTAATTAATCAATAATTCTGTGATGTTTGCATATTTAAAATTTTCACTGTATTTGGATATGGGAGTTATTTTATTTCTTTAATTCTTGCCATTTTATATGTATATTTATATATATATATAAAACTCCTTTCTCTCTGACCATATTTTTCGTTTCATTATTTTCTTTCTAGCTTCTCTTTGTCTCTTACATATGTCTCACTTTTTTCTTCATAACCCCTTTATCCTGTTACTTTCTCATACTTAATTTTGGTATAAATATGAGAATATTTATCTTGTATTCTGTTTGAAAAATTGTCACAACCCCTTTGTAGGAAATTTATCAATAGCTTATTTATTCATATTCATTTTGATGTAGCCGTGATATATACTTCATCAAATGTTACAAATATTTTTCAAAGATTGAATTAATAAAGTAATGCTTGTAGTTGTTGAATTTAGGAGTTATAGAACTGTCTTCCTAGTTGAGAACTGATTGCATGACAAGATCATCCAATGAGAGTCCACATAATTGTTAAAAAATTAAAAATGGGTGCCAGAGAGATAATGTAGGGAATTAAGATTGCACAAAGATGTACATTGTTCAATCTTCAGCACCACATAAATTTTGCCAAATATTGCTAATACCTGAGTACAGAGCTAGGAATAAGCCTTGAGTGCCACTTTGTGTGGCCCCAAAACCAAAAGTGTAAGATAAAATAAAATGTAGAACTGTCATGTAACCTAGAAAGCTATAAAAATTATACTGAGTAAAGCATATTGAGAATCCAGTTTTTGCATCATTAACTGATATAAACATATATGTAGATACTGTAGAAACATGCGTTTGCAATTTGCACACAAAATTTATAGAGTAACATAAGGAACTGTTAGCACTATCTTTGGAAGGAGGATGATTGCATTGTTTAAAGAGATAGAAAGTTTCCATTCTATACTTTTATATAATTTACATATTTCTCTAAAACATTTGGTAATATTTTATATAACAAAACTATCAAAGAAAATACAATAACTAAAATATATTATATTGAATAGAGAATAGAAAATGGCTGGTGAATACAATTACTACCATATGTTTTTCTGCAAGTCACTGTTATTTATTAAAACATTAGTATAAGATCATCAAAATATAAAAGCTAGACTTCACATATTCACAAATGAATAATCAGTTTCCTCCCCTTTAGGGATTTAAAAACTAGTAAATATACTAAATTTAATAATGTATATTTGAGCACAAAATACCTCTTTCAAAATAGATGACTTTTTAGTTCTAACTAAAAATATTATTTTCTGTTTTTAATAATTATTTATAAATTTTAAGTTATATTTTAAAATACCAACCAGTGGTATTTAGCCAAGAAAATAACAGTTCTTTTCAGTCTAAAGTATTTTGAATATTGTGAAAATGGTTTCATGAATTCAAGACTGGAAAGTTCAGCCAGTAAATATTAGTAAACATTTTCATTTGTACAATAGGTAATGAATTAGAGGAAGATCTTGAAATTCTTGAAGAGGCTGCATTACAGGTATTGTCCCAAACATTGTAAGGATAAACTTGTGTGTTAATTTAAAAGCAGTGTATTCACCACAATCAACCTTACTTTCCTTGAACATAGGACTCATTAGTTATTTATTTTTCTTTATTATTAGTTATAAAGCTACACAAATTCATAATTTCTCCCTTGGATAGGAGAACCTCATGTGAGCCCTAGCTATATTTATATGATAGATGCTAACTCCGAGACATAAAAGTTCTAGAATAGAGAGGAGTGATCAGGTGCCAAATGTATAGAGGAAATTTTGCAAAGTTGTGGATACTTAAATTTGATTTTGAAAGAAGTTCATGTTTTTCTGATAGTAAGGGAAAAGCATTCCAAAAAGGAAACTGTAGATGTACAATTACATTATAAATTTTAATTAAAAATGGCAGTAGGGGCCAGAGCAATAGTATAGTGATTTGTTCACAGCCAACCTGGGTTTAATCTTTGACTCCTCATTTAGTCCCCTTAAGCCATTAGTAGTGATTCCTGAATGCAGAGCCAGGAATAACCCTGAGCACTCTGGGTTTGGCTAAAACAGACAAATAAACAACAACAAAACAGAAAAGCAATGGATGAAGGGGTTTAGTGTTTATTAGTGTGATAAGTAGGTCTGCCAAAAAAAATGGCTAGAACCAGAGCTGATACTACAGTCAGACTATTATTGTTAAAATTTTATGGCCCTGGATTAGCCATAGAGTTGAGGAAACTGATGCCATCATTAAACACAGGGAGTGATCCCTATTTTTTTTTTGTTTTGTTTTTTGTTTTTGGGTCACACCTGGCAGTGCTCAGGGGTTACTCCTGGCTCTATGCTCAGAAATTGCTCCTGGCTGGCACGGGGGACCATATGGGGCACCGGGATTCGAACCAATGACCTTTTGCATGAAAGGCAAACGCCTTACCTCCATGCTATCTCCTGGGCCCTAATCCCTATTTTTTTTTAAATGCCTGTTTTAAGAGCAGTATTTTATTTATCTTTTATAACATTCCATTGTTAGAAAGCATGCTATTCTTTAAGTACTCATTCTGTTTTGTCCATATTGTTTTCTAATTATACAATGAATTAGTCCACATTAGGTAAACATTGATTTAGATCATTTCTAGCAGATTTTCAGAGTTAGGTGTTTATAATTACTAGTAATGATTTAAGTTCTCTATATAGAGAGCATGTGATAGTTTCCAGTGTCTACATTAGTAATGCTGTTTTTATTGTACAATTGCAAGTAATGTCACTCCAATTATAGTAAAAATAAAGAAGCTGCTCTATGACTTGCATGAGGATTCAGCTAATTAAAATATAGAGGCTAGTACTGAGATTCTCTTAATTCTGAATGGCTGGTTGTAGTTTATAAATTTTCCCATTTTTAGTTGATAACATCAGCAATAATACTTTATCAAGCTCGGTCCTAATCATGTTGCATTTTTTAAGTCTGTTGACCTCATAAAATTTAGTGAATCTAAAACTCATTTCTACTTATTAGTTTTGAATATAGGTCCTTGCTTTTTTAATTATGGAACTTGTTAACTTTAAATGTAGGACCATGAGCAATTTTTTTAAATAAAATTATGATTCATTATCAGTAAATTATTTTAGATACCCAAGGTATAACCATCTTATATAACTGGAGTCATGTAAAAAATTTCTGGGTAGAAAGGGATCCTGAACGGGAAATTTTTATTTAAGTAATAATCTGTCATGATTCATATAACTAGTAAGCAGAACTGACCTCTGGTAACATTGCAGTGTTAAGTCCATAATCATTATGCTCTTGCTTTTTATGGGGAACATTATATTTTAGTAATATTATGACATTCCTGGGATTTTTAAACCCAATAAGTATTGTTTTTTTTAAAACAATAAAAAGTAAAATCTTTGTATCTTAAGACAAATATAAACATAAGCAAACACATATGCCAGGCTTAAATCCAAGGAGGGTCATCAAGGGAGCTTATCTATTATTATTTCATGAGTTTTTTTTAATTCTTTTAATAATATCTAAGCCAGATTAATAGGATTTTTTATTGTGCTACTGTTTAAGAAAACAAACTATAATTTAATTAATGCTTCTCATTTTAAAATATATAAATATTTACTTTCACCCAATAGGTGTGCAAAACCCATTCTGGTATTCTAGGAAAGGGTTTAGCTCTTTCTCATTCACCAACGATCTTAGAAGCACTTGAAGGAAACTTACCACTTCAAATACAGAGCAATGAACAGTCTTTTCTGGATGATTTTATTGCTTGTGTTCCAGGATCTAGTGGTGGAAGACTTGCAAGGTAATATATTTTAAGTACTATTGTTGCCTTTTTTCCAGGGCTTGCTCAGCCGTTATTTCTGAAGTCAATTGAAGTGGCCATTTTGAGAATTTAAAAATGCTGCCTAAAATAACGTGGTTTATGTGTTTTGAACAATGTAAAACAGCAATTACTATTTCAAAATATTTTCTGATGTTTGATATTATTCTAAAGTTTTAGGCAAACCTCTTATTTCAAAAACTATATAGAACACATGGGATAATTTAATAATAATAGACTGCATTCCTGGATTTTTGTTTGTTTGGTTTTGGTTTTGGGGTCACACCGGGTGATGCTCAGGGGTTACTCCTGGCTATGCGCTCAGAAATCACTCCTGGCTTAGGGGACCACATGGGATGCTGGGGGATTGAATCACTGGTTCGTCCTAGGCTAGCATGTGCAAGGCAAACACCCTACTGCCTTTGCCATTGCTCCGGCCCCTACTCTTTAGTTTTAAAAAGCAAGTTTTTTGTTTAGAAAAAAATAGAAAGTATTGGCCTGAGAGATAGCACAGCAGTAGGGCATTTGCCTTGCATGCTGCTGACCCAGAACAGATGATGGTTCAATTCCTGGCATCCCATATGGTCCCCCAAGCCTGCAAGGGTCGATTTCTGAGCTATGAGCAACGAGTAACCCCTGAGTGCCACTGGTTGTGACCCAAAAACCAAAAAAAGAATAGAAAATATTATAAGCTAGCATCATTCTTGTCTTTGTGGGTGCATGACAGCATTCGTTAGCTATTTTTCACTTCTCTACTGGCACCTCTCCTATATACTGACCAATGGTCAACACTTTCACTAAGTTTAGAATATCAGCCCATTTTTCATGGGAAGTAAGGTAATAGTAGAGGTATCTGAGAAACTGTATAAAGAGAAAATGGACAGTATACCTTGGCTCTAGCTGCTCTTGAGTGAACAGAATGGTGTTTTCATGCCTGCACTTCAGAAATGCTTTTCTCCAAATTTTCAGATTGCTAAATCCATGTAAGAATGATTAAACTGTGGCTGATGTGATTGCACAGTGGTAAGGCGTTTGCCTTGCATGTGGATATCACGGTACGGACCACCGTTTGAATCCCAGCATTCCATATGGTTCGCTGAGTCTGCCAGGAGCAATTTCTGAGTTCAGAGCCAAGAGTAACCCCTGAGCACTGCCGGTGTGACCCCCCCAAAAAAAAGAATGAATAAACTTAGTAGCATTTATTTTATATTTAAACACATTTATTAATCATTTTCAATCTGATTACCTAAAATTAAGTTCCCTAAGTTTAAAATTATTTGGTTTTGTAAATAACTAGAATGAGGGCTAGAAAGTAGTAGTACAGTGGCTGGGACATATCTGACCAAGTTTGATTTCTGGCCTCACATGATATTTTTTATTTTCTGTTTTATTTTGCATTTGTCTGTTTGTTTGTTTGTTTATGTTTGGGTCACACCCGGGGCGCTCAAGGGTTACTCATATCTCTGCTCAGAGATTGCTCCTGGCAGGCTCCAGGGACCATATGGGATGCTGGATTCGAACTGGAGTTTGTCTGGTGTTGTCCATGTTTAAGACAAATGTCCTACCACTGTGCTATCTCTCCTGCCCCTACATACGATCTTAATGCATTGTCAGTGCAACTCGGGAGGCCCCTTTTACCCCAGATCTAGTTACTTCCAGGCCCTTTCAGAATTGCACCCTCAGACCCTTGTATTGAATCACCCTCACAGTCAGCTAAGAATTGCCAGTGGTGCCCCTAGGCTTCCTGGGTTCCAGTATGCAGGACAACCCCCCCCCCACACACACACACAAACAAATCTTATAAACTTTGGGGTATTTGTAATAAATTGTCATTAATATTTTGCAAGGGAGACACTGTAATTGACATTGGAGCAGAGATAAAGATAAGATTTCAGTACTTTGCTTGATGCAAGTTTTATTTACTTGACTCAATTTCCTATTGATCATTGAATATTTTGATGATTATTCATTCTTTTTTTTTTTTTCTGTTTCATTACTGTTAGATGGCTTCAGCCAGATTCCTATGCTGATCCTCAGAAAACATCTTTGATCCTGAATAAGGATGATATTCGCTGTGGCTGGCCTACTATCATAACTGTTCAAACCAAAGATCAGTATGGAGATGTAGTACATGTTCCCAACATGAAGGTAATTGTATAGGAATTTAGCTAGTAGGTACCTGCATGGTGACTTTTAAAATTTACATAGTTTTATGGGGCCAGAGAGATAGCACAGTAGTAGGGCATTTGCCTTGTACGCAGCAAATCCAGGATGGACAGGGATTTGAATCCCAGCATCCCATATGGTCCCCAGTTCCTGCCAGGATGATTTCTGAGTGAAGAGCCAAAAGTAATCCCTGAGTGCTGCCAGGTGTAACCCCAAAAAAACAAAAACAAAAAAAATGTTCTTTAAAAAAAACTTGCGTAGTTTTAGAAATGGTCGGTGTTAGTGTTCATATGAAGATACAAAACTGTCTTATTATATGTAATGGAGAAAGCCAAAGCATATTTGAGTAACTTGCTTATTCAACTGGTTCCTTATTTGCTCATATTACTTGCTATTTTAATATTTACATTTTTCTAGGACTATCAGTATTCAAAGGAAGAATAAGAATGTGTCAATATAGAGTTTTGAGCATAGAGAGAAGACTTTCAGTACATAATTATTAATTTTTTAAATTTTACATAATAAATTGGTATGGAAATATAATTTAAGTACAATATTGTACTTATAAACTAAATTAGAAATATCTGAATTTGACTGAAAGAATAAAAATGATAATAGTCATACTCCATCTTAATAAGTATAGAACTCTTAGATATCTCATTCCTGAGATAATAGTATCATTTTAGGGGCCAGAGAAGTAATTTTTTTTGGTGGGGGGGCATATCTTGTGGCACTCAGGGGTTAAATCCTGCCTCTACGCTTAGGAATCACTCTTGGCAGACTTGAAACCATATGGGAAGCCAGTGATCAAACCCAGATTCATCCTGGGTTGGTCGTGCACAACTTGGCAAATGCTCTAGCGCTGAGCTATCTCTCCTGGGGCCAAAGAAGTAGTACAGGGTCTAAGGTACTTGCTTTGCAGGTTGCCAATCCTAATTCAGTTGCTGGATCCTTATCTGATCCTCCAAACATCTCTAGGATGCTCATAAAGCCAGGAGTAAACCCTGAGGACTGCTGAATGTGACCCCCTAAACAAAAGAGTTTATGGTCGTGCATATAATTAATTAGGCCGTTTAAATGTAAATGTCACATTTAGAACTTTCATTTGATGATACTGATAACCCTCAACTTACCATTAAATGATTTTTTTAAGTTTACATGTTATTTAAATAATAATCACTTGGTAAAAGTTGTATACAAAAATTTCTCATAATCCTCAGAGAAGCCTATAACATTTTCAACTTAGGTTGTGTTAGAAACAATATAATACCAGCATTAATTCAAGGTAGATGTTTATTAAATAAAAATGTTTGGGGCCAGAGAGATAGCACAGTGGTGGGGCTGGGTGTTTGCCTTACACACAGATGACCGGTACAGACGTGGGTTTGATTACTGGCATCCCATTACATGATTCCCTGAACCTGCCAGAAGCAATTTTTGAGCCCACAGCCAGGAGCAATCCCTTAGCACTACCAAGTGTGACCCAAAAACAAATAAAAAATGATTTAGGCAGTCTCAATTGTACCCCCTTACGAACTATACCCCCTTCCAAATACCCCCACTTGTGATGCAAAGTAATTTGGTTATTTGAAGCTTAGAGTTGATTAAACCACAAGATCCATTTTGCTCCCAGAACAGCAAATATTACCATAGTATTACTTTTTTTGGTGGGGAGGGTCGCACGTGGCAGGCTCAGGGGACCATATGGGATGCTGGGATTCAAACCACTGTCCTTCTGCCTGCAAAGCAAACACCCTACCTCCATGATATCTCTCCGGTCCCCATGGTACTACATTTAATACTACTTAAAGTAGTACATTTTGGGGGGGGGGGGGAAGGAAAAAAAAAAGTAGTACATTTTTTGGTTTATAGTCTGAAGAAACATACTATCAGTGGAATCTTTTGCCTGATGTAAGCAAAGAGTAATAAAAAGGCAAGAGACATGTATTTCATAGTTCATATGTAAATTAAACAACAGTACATAAAATATTTGATCCTGATGTAAAACAGATCATTCTTTATGAATGGCATTTTACATTTTGGATATAAACCTTAGTATAGATTTGTATCATGACCAAAACATATATATATATGTAAGATAGAATATGGTATATGCTTAATCAGATATGAATATAATGCATGTGTATATTTGTACATATAATATGCTTAGGTATCTTTGATTTTGCTTAAACCACATAATACCCAATCAAAATGATTTTATTGTTTATATATTAAAACCTTTGTGATCCAAAAAATATAAAACCATAAATTATAAGGACAATTTATTGAACAGTAAAAGAGAAATCCTGGTAGTGATACACTGTTTCAAAATAACTACCTATGGACAGAGTGTTATTTTTGTTTGTTTGTTTTTTGTTTTGTTTTTGGGTCACACCTGGTGGTGCTCAAGAGTTACTCCTGGCTCTACGCTCAGAAATAGCTCCTGGCAAGCTCAGGGAACCGACCTTATGGGATGCTGGGATTCGAACCACTGTCCTGCATGCAAGGCAAATGTTTTACCTCCATGCTATCTCTCCGGCCCTGACAGAGTTTTTTTTAATTCCAATATCCTTAATACATTTAGGTGTTTATGTATTTACTGATGAATTTCTCATTTTAATGTTTTTAATAAATTGCTAAATTCTGGTTTTACTTTGCTGAATAAGATTGTGTGACTATATTGCAGTGGTCCTCAAACTACAGCTCGCAGGCCACATATTGTATTTGTTCCCGTTTTGTTTCTTCACATCAAAATAAGATGTATGTAGTGTGCATAGGAATTTGTTCATAATTTTTGTTTTTACTATAGTCTGGCCCTCCAATAGTCTGAGGGACAGTGAACTGGGCCCCTGTTTAAAAAGTTTGAGGACCCCTGCTGTATTGTAATAACTATTTTCAAGTTTACATAAGATTTAACTTTATTTTAATGTTCATATTCATACTGTTATGTTTATAGTCTTTCATTAGTTGACACTTTCTTGTTTTCTCCTTTGTACCTTTTGTTATTTCTTACTCTTTTTTAAGAAGTTTGGGGGTTTTTTGGGGGGGAAGCAATAATAGCACAGCAGGTAGGGCATTTGTCTTGCACACAGCTGACCTGGGTTCTATCCCTGGCATTCAGTGTGGTCCACTGAACCAGCTAGGAGTGATTTCTGAGTACAGAGCCAGGAATAACCCCTGAGAACCAATCGGGAAGGCTCCACCTTCCCCCCAAAAGAGAAGTCTGGGTTTTTATGTATTACATTTCAAAGTTGGATTTTTATGCTTTATCTTTTTATTTTCTCCTGTGCATTTATTTCTCTTCTGTATCCCAAACCTATTAATCAACTATATATCATATGTTCGGAACCATTTAAGTAATTAGAATTATAATAAGAAACTCCTATAAATATTATTTAGGGAAAGCAGTGTCATACTTGGTGATGCTTACTTTATGTCACTCATCTTACTAACAAGACAAAACCTCTGCAGGACAAGTATGGCTAATATTGAGATACGTGCCCAAATATGTGGAATATTTAAAATAAGTAGACAAGTATTTGTGTTTGAATTACCTTAACACAGAATTTAATAATAGTTCCTGCAGGAATTCATCCGATTAATTCTGTTGTCCTTTTTTGAACTTTATTAATAATATTTATCACTACTTCGTTTTGACATTAGTCATTTAAATAAAAGTCTTCTGTTTCATATTATGTTCAATATCCCTATAATGAAAACATCTAGAGTTCTTTCTTGTCATGCTATATAAGTATTCGAATGCCCAAAATAGCCAGTAGAAATGGTAACAAAAATGTGTACATCTATGAGACTAATTGTGAATCGCTTTTCTCATATGTTGCAGTTGATTTTTATAATGTCATTGTTAGGTGGAAGTCAAAGCGGTTCCTGTTTCCCAGAAAAAAACATCTCTGCAACAAGATCAAGTGAAGAGAACTCAAAGAATTCCTGGGAGTCCTGCAGTAACAACTGCGCCTTCTAATACTGACATGACTTTTGGTGGGCTTGCATCACCTAAGCTGGATATTTCATATGAGCCCATGATCGTGAAGGAGGCTCGATATATTGCAATAACAATGATGAAGGTAATTTATTGTACTTAGGACAAGTTTTTATTGTGTCTCGATGCATTTAGTGCATTGACATTGAGATTCTTTTTTTTTAATTTTCTTTTAATCAGAACACCTGGTTACAAGGTTGTTCCTGCTACAAGTTGGTTTTTTTTTTTTTCCACAAAGTTGTTCATGATTGAGTTACAGTTATACAGTGTACAACAGCCTTCACTAGTGTTCATTTCCTGCCTCCAATGTTAGCAGTTTCACTCTCCCTGATGCCCTCCTCCCTCCCTTTCACCCTCCCCGCCTACTTCAGGACCAGACATTTTACTTCACATTCTCTCTGAGAAAAAGATTACTGTCGGGGCCGGGCGGTGGCGCTGAAGGTAAGGTGCCTGCCTTACCGCGCTAGCCTTGGACCGACTGAGGTTCGATCCCCGGTGCCCCATATGGTCCCCCAGGCCAGGGACAACTTCTGAGCGCATAGCCAGGAGTAACCCCTGAGCATCACTGGGTGTGGCCCAAAAACCAAAAAAAAAAGATTACTGTCAGGGAATTTTCTGCCACCTTACTGTAGAATTTTTGTGTGATTTTTGGTTTGTCTTTTGTTAGTCCTTGTTAAGTTGGTTTTGAGTCAAGGAAGTTCTGAGTTGTTTATCTGTGAAGTTGTTCTTTCAAATTTGAGTGATAATCTGACTAGTTGAAGGATTCATGGTTAGGTGTCCATTTCATTGAGTGGGGTTTTTTTTTTTTTGCTTGTTTTGTTTTGTTTTTTGTTTTTTAACTATATCCAACCACTGTCTTCCATCTCAGAGAGTTTCCTGTGGTAAATCTGCTATAAATCTTAAAGGACATTCATTCGTATGTGATCTCTCTTTGATCTTGCCATTTTCATATTCTATTTCTTTCTGTGGTTTTCATCATTATAATTAGGAAGTACCCTAGAGTATTTTTCTTTGCTCTCTTTTGACTGGTATCCTTTTGGCTCCTGGATGTGCATGTGCTCACCAGCTCTGCGAGTTTCTCAGCAGGGATATCTTTGACTGTTGCTTCTTTATTTATGTTCCTGGCCCTCTGGAACCCCAATGCTTCTTGTGTTGTGTTTCTCTTGAACATTGATCCAAAGTTCCCTTGTCATCTCATCACTAAATCTATTGATGTTTTCTTACATGTGGATCTGTATGAGTTCTAGAATTTTTATTGTGTAATCATTTGAATTGATCTAGACCAGTTGCCTGAGAAAACATTCATTAAATGTTTCAGCATTGCATTTTAAATGTTTTGAGTGTTTTAGTGATTTTCAATGTTCTTTATTGAAGGTTTATGAAAATTATTCATTTGAAGAACTACGTTTTGCATCACCAACTCCTAAGAGGTAAGGATCATTATCATAGCTATAGCATGAATATTCATCTCATGGCCTGCATTGAAAAATCATCTTTCATTCCAGTCAGAACTTTTTCATTAGTAACTGTTTCATGTTATTTTACATTTTTAATAAAGACTTGCCACAAAGTTTGTAATATGTTAATTTGACAATGGGGTATATTTAACTACAATGCTGCTGTTATGTAATTATTATTGTACTGAAAAAATAATAAATATAAATTGTATATGAATTGGCCTTTATTCTTGAACTTAAAATGGAGAACACTTCTTTGATTGTAACGAGAGAGGGAGGGAAAATTAAGTATGCCTGTTCTTTGGATTAAAAGTTTGAGGTTGTCTGCTTTTGTTTTCTTACTGAAAAATTGAGTGTGTGGAGGAAGGGAAATGAAATGAAAGTTTGATGTAACTAAGAAAAGATGAAATTTACTAATATTGAAGCTATGAAAACTTTTTGTGAGAAGATAGGATTGGCATTAATTTAATTCATATAATCATAAATTGTTTGCTTATGGATATTAATCATGCAGTGAACAATTAAATATAAATCTAATTCATCTTTTAAATATAAATCTAATTCATCTTATACTTTACAGGCCTAGTGAGAATATGCTCATCCGTGTCAATAATGATGGTACTTATTGTGCAAATTGGACTCCCGGAGCCATTGGACTCTACACTATTCATGTTACCATTGATGGCATTGAAATAGGTAACTTTTAACTTAGTGCAAAAATTAGAACTAAAATAATATTTTTGTTCTAGTTTGTCAAATATGTGGATAGGTTTTGTAACTTAAATGACTCAGGGATTTCATTTCTTCTTTTATAGTGGATTTAATTAGTGCTTTCATCAGATTCTACATTTTTATTTTTATAATCCTCAGGAATCTCTTCCCTTATGTGACTATTTAGTATAATCTTATCATTATTGCTCTATATTGACATATACAGTCTTCCATTATAGTGTTCTGTCTTGATTGCATGTATGTGACACAAACTATTGTGTTCATTTTTAATTTCACAGTCTAACTCATTTCCTGGAACATAATGGCCGCTTAAAGAATATTGGATGAATGGAGTTTTTATCCACCAGGAATTTAGAAAAGTATATTATTTTTTCATTTATAATATCTTTATTTACTTATTTGGACCAAACCCATTGATGCTCAGGGCTTATCTTACCACTGTAATTTCTTTCTGACCCATTTATTTTCTTTTTGGGTTTTTTTTCGAGAGGATTCACCTGGTGGAGCACAGGATTTACCCTTAGAGCTGTGCTCAGAGATCACACTTGGCAGAGCATAGGAAACTCTATGGTAGGGAATCAAATCTAGGTCAGTTGTCAGCGGCGTTTAAGACAAGTGTTCTACTCACTGTGCTTGCATCCCGTTCTCCATTTTTAATCTAATTGCATAATAGAAGAACATTTGTATGTGATATCTCTAATAAATGCTTATTGGTGTGAATTCCTTATAACAGTATTTTTCCTGATTTGGGGGAAAATTTTCCTGGATCATATATAATTAGAAAATCATTGGTGGGGCACACACAGTGGCACTCAGGGGTTACTCCTGACTCAGCATTCAAATCTTTCCTTCATGTTCGGGGACCATATAGTATGCCGGGGTTCCAACCCAGGTCGGTCCCAGGTCAGCTGCATACAAGGCAAACACCCTATCACTGTGGCCCCTATTAAGAAAATCTTTGTGTAACTCTTTATTTGGGATTCCCTGTGGGAAGGAAAAGACAAAGTAGAAATAGAAGTAATACTTGGAGGCCGGAGAGATAGCACAGTGGTAGGGCCTTTGCCTTGGACGCAGCCAACTCAAGATGGACAATGGTCCGAATTCTGGCATCCCATATGGTCCCTCGAGCCTGCCAGGAGCGATTTCTGAGCACAGAGCCAGGAGTAACCCCTGAGCACTGCCGGGTGTGACCC
>PVKC010026267.1:0-16183 GCA_004027635.1 Crocidura indochinensis | reverse complement strand
GAGCTCAATTTCCAGATTTTGGAGGAATCTCCATATTGCTTTCCATAGAGGTTGGACTAGACAGCATTCCCACCAGCAGTGGATAAGAGTTCCTTTCTCTCCACATCCCCGCCAGCACTGATTATTCTCATTCTTTGTGATGTGGGCCAATCTCTGTGGTGTGAGGTGGTATCTCATCGTTGTTTTGATTTGCATCTCCTGATGATTAGTGACGAGGAGCATTTTTTCATGTGCCTTTTGGCCATTTGTATTTCTTTTTTATCAAAGTGTCTGTTCATTTCTTCTCCCCATTTATTGATGGGATTAGATGTTTTTTTCTTGTAAAGTTCTGTCAGTGCCCTGTATATTTTGGATATTAGCCCCTTATCTCATGGGTGTTGGGTAAATAGTTTCACCCACTTGGTGGGTGACTCTTGTATTCTGGGCACCATTTCTTTTGAGGTGCAGAAGCTTCTCAGTTTAATGTATTCCCATCTGTTGATCTCTGCTTCCAGTTGTTTGGAAAGTGTAGTTTCCTCCTTGAAGATGCCTTTTGTCTCAATGTCATGGAGTGTTTTACCGATGTGTTGTTTTATATACCTTATGGTATCAGGTCGGATATCAAGGTTTTTAATCCATTTGGATTTTACCTTTGTGCATGATGTTAACTGGGGGTCTATAGAACTAACCAATTTAAGGCAAAACTAACATCTGGAAAGAATTAGAAGTGCTTCCAAGTAAGAGTAGAGCCAATGGCATATGTAAAAGTGTCTGTGTGTTCTTTTAGAGGTTCAGTAATATGGTTGCAATAGAGTTAAAGTTTATATTCTTGATATACAGTGTTTCTGTATACCCTACCACCATCCGTGTGCCCATGACCCTCCATCACTGATGAAGTTCCAACCCCGACAGTGAGCTCAAGAGTTCATTTGCTCCAATTAAGCCATTGTGTCAGGAGCAAGCCTGGAGAGTCTCCATATCAAGATATATCTCTCAAGTATACTTTCGATTCTCCGGTGCTTAAAAAAATATCCAACTGGGGGCCAGGCGGTGGTGCTGAAGGTAAGGTGCCTGCCTTGCCTTGTGCTAACCTAGGATGGACCACGGTTCGATCCCCCAGTTCCCCATATGGTCCCCCATGCCTGCCAGGAGCGACTTCTGAGCAAATAGTCAGGAGTAACCCCTGAGCGTCACCGGGTGTGGCCCAAAAACAAAAAACAAAAACAAAAACAAAATATCCAACTGAAATCTTCAGACACTTGAAGATGAATGCAACATATTTATAAAATAAAGAGAAAATGGAAAAGTTGCCGTCCAAATGAAAACTCAGAAAATTTAAGAAATAGATCATTTATAGTAACTACCATTATTATAATTTGGAACAGAGGTGATAAAAATACTCAGAAATAAATATGTGTGTGGATTGGAAGGGGACTGAATACAAAAATCAAAAAAGTCTAAAACTAGGAAAATAAGAAACCTAATGCAAGAAACATTGACATTGGTCCAAAATTTTAACCATAATACATATGTGAGAAATAAATATTCCGCTGAAAGGGATGAAAATGAAAACATGGGGCTGGGTGGTGGCGCTGGAGGTAAGGTGCCTGCCTTGCCTGCACTAACCTAGGACGGACTGTGGTTCGATCCCCCGGTTCCCCATATGGTCCCCTGTACCTGCCAGGAGCGACTTCTGAGCGAATAGCCAGGAGTAACCCCTGAGCATTACCAGGTGTGGCCCAAAAACAAAAACAAAAAAAAAATGAAAACAGAAGAAACTAGAAAAGCATTAATGCAAGAAATTTTTGCAGTTATAAGGGGACATGACCCATTGAATTAGATTTTTCTCTTGAGTATTGAGTGGGACAAATGATATAATGCCAACAATTAAGACAGATCAGTATGAAAATTGTTACAGAGTGCCAAAGGCAAATAAATTATTCTAAAGTTTCCAGATACAGAATAAGTATGAAACCAAAAATCAAAGAAAAATGGTTCTATAAAACATACTCTATTACCTAATAGTTTCCTTGGATAGTCAAGTGATAGGTTATTTTATATTATATGGTTTATATATGTTTATATCTAATATCCTTCCTGTCTTGATATTTTTGTATAATTTTAAAATAATTTTTGTTGACATTGTCAACATATGTGTGGGTGCTGATTTTTGGTGGGGGGTCCACACCAGGTGAATCTTAGGGTCTACTCCTGTCTCTGCACCCAGAAATTACTGCTGGAGATGCTTAGGGGACCGCATGGAATAAGGAACCTCAGCCTGGTTCAACCACATGTAAGACAAATGCACTACCCACCTTAATATCACCTCTGCCCTCTGTGGGTGCTGGCTTTAATTTAATATATGAAGTTTAAATGAACAAAATCTGTAGTCATAAAGCTAAAAGCTAAAACTCGAGTTCTTTGCTTGTCAGTTTAAAGTGTCTGAGTCTGCATAAGAAAAGAAAAAACATATCCATTGTAAGGAAGAAAAGATCTTAATTTTCCCTGAATCCACAGATTCTGTCTGTCATACTGGAAAAGGTCATTTGCAAAACTGTTTCCTTTTGGCCTGAAATAGATGACATACTTCCCCTAAATCGAATGATTCACTCTTATTTCATTGGGCTTAATTGTAGGACAATAATGATTTAATGAATGTAAACTCCTTATTTCAGTAAAGCAAAGCAAGGATATTGTGAAACCGGGGTCTCATTTCATTCTCCGGAAGAAACCATCTGCTTTAGAATATAGACCTGCCAGACGACCTGGTCACAGTTCCGGGTTGAGCAGTTTACTCAAAGTAATGACCCAATGAACTTTTCCTTTTTAAATAATTTTGGAACAATTTTTTAAAAAAATATCCTGGAAGTAGAATCATGTTGGATAATAATCAACTATTTTAAATAGTTGGGTTTATCTATCAATCAGAATTGCCATCTCACAAAAGGAGTACTGTACTTATTGAAGTCACAACATTTCTATCATGACAACTGGCTTGGCATATTATTAAAACCAGCCTTTCACTTTATTTTCACTTCCTCTAACACACTATCTACAATTCGAGACAGGCGAAATGTTAATTACTGGTCTGAAGACCTAGAGAATGACTAATCGGGTAATGTGGTAGCTCATTGAAATTCTCTATATCATGTATAGATAAATCCTAATTATGGTATTTAGGAATAAAATTAGAAGAGAGTTGCTTTTATATAACTATTGAAAGTGGTTAAGTATACATATTTAACTTGCCTGAGTGTGTTTCTGGGCACAAAAATAAAATCCAACATAATGTACTCAAGGAGTTTTAAAGGAAAGTCAGTCCTAATTTAATCCTTGGGGTATTTTCATGTATGCTAGGCACTTAGTGAACCTCAAAATGGGACTCCCAAACCAATCCATTTACAGTTAAATGAATAAGACAAAAATAATGCAAATATTATAGTTGTTTGGGTCCTATCAGCAAAGAGAAAGTGAAGTAAGCATGATATAAAATATATATTATATATTGAATATATAATATATTAATATATAATTATATATCTGACATTAGAGGCAAAGGTACAGGTTGGATTAAAATAATCACTAGACATCATAGGCTGATGGTCTAAGTGGATGTGATAAGGAAAATGGAGATAGGAAAAATATGTGTAACTGTACCCGTGAAATTAAATATCTGCATGAGGTCAAATAGAGGCAATATTGGCTATCCCATTTTGGTGTTGAAACAATCAGAGATGCAGTGGAAATCAAGAAAATTGAGTACATTTCATTTGCTTTAAAACTGTCCAGAGGGCCGGAGAGATAGGACAGTGGTAAGGCGTTTGCCTTAGACGCAGAAGGACAATGATTCGAATCCTGGCATCTCGTATGGTCCCCCGAGCCTGCCAGGAGCGATTTTTGAGTGTAGAGCCAGGAGTTACCCCAGAGTGCTGTCGGTTGTGACCCCCCCCAAAAATAACTAAAATTGCCCAGAGCCCTCTCAATTAAAATTTTAATGCAAAGGAATGGGGCTGCTGACAATATAGTGTGATACTTTGCATGTATGAGGTCTTAGATTTAATAACCCCAATAAATATAATGTTAAAAATCTATCTTATCTTTAAATATTTTTCTTTTATTAATAATTCTGGAGACCTTCCAGACATAGCATCTGGTTCTATGTTCTGAATAGTTCTTTGGATAACAATGTTTGAATTGACACTTTTCATGAAATATACCCATGCCTGTTATAAATGCATCAAATCAATACTCTTCAATGAGAAGACATTTATTCCCTTAATTTTAGGTTTGAATGTTGAAATTTTCAATCTACAGGGAACGTTCCAATAATTTCTTACAGATAACATGACCATTCATTCATTTCTCTATTGAAAATAAATAGCTTGTGGGAACGGAGTGATAGTGCAGCAGTAGGGCATTTGCCTTGCCAGTGGCTGATCCAGTGCGGACCTCCGTTCCATGTCCAGCATTGCATATTGTCCCCTGAGCCAGGAGTGATTTCTGAGTGCATAGCCAGGAGTAACCCCTAAGCAAACAGCGGGTATGGCCCAAAAGTTAAAAAAGAAAAATCGCTTGTACAACAAAAAAATAAAAAGTTTGGAGGTTCAATCTTTTGATATCAGAAATAGAGCCAAAGAAATAAAAGTAATATGATTTGACTAGAATATTTTTAAGGGGCTTTTTAATATCTTCCATAAAGTACCATGAATATTTAGGTTCCAAGACATATTATCTGGACAAGGAGTATAGGATTTAAAAACAAAAAGGTAAAAATCTGGACTATTATGTTCTAGAAACCTCAGTTTTCACAGCAATGAATATACACTTGGAAGTTTTTGTAAAATCTTAACATTCATAAATCATAAAGTAAAGCAATTGTAATTTTTTGCTCTTTAAATATGAGCTAATCCATTAAACTAGTCTAAGAGATATTGTTTAATAAAATGATGTAAGTGTAATAACTTCAAGGCTCAGTCTCTTTGAGGTTTTAATATTCATGGTTCCACATGAACATGCCAGAGCAACAGTACAGTGGGAAGGTTGCTTATCTTCCATGTGGCTGATATGAGTTCTATCTCCAGCACTACATTTGATACCCTGAGTTCCACCAGGAATATTTCCTAAGCTCAGGGCCAGGAATAAACCATGAGCACAAATAGGTGTGAACCCCTCAAAACAAAATAAAACAAAACAATCATGTAGGGCCAAAGAGACAATACAGTTTTTTGATCCTGGCATTATCCCCAGAAATACTTATGGTGCTTTGAGCACAGCCGGGATTGATTCCTGATCACAGAGCCAGGTGTAACCTCACAAACAAACAAAAAATAATCCATTACCGGTATATTGAGATATTTGCTCTCTGAACTTCTTCCTGCTCTTAAAATAAAATTCTAATATTCATCATAAATTTTGTTGCCAGGAAGAACTTTTGCTTTAAAATAGCAAATCACGGGTGTAGATGAGATAGCTTCCACTAAAGATCAACTTTTCTAAATGGTCCATTGACATTGGCACAGTCTATTACTGGTATTTTTACTTGACTTGCGTATGAACTGTATTTACCAAATGGCACTGAGAACTTTTAGTGTTAACCCAGGAAAGCAGATCTACTCATCTGCATTTGTTAAGGTTGTGAGAAGAGTAACCAACCTGTAATTTTCTGGTGCATCCTAATTAAAAATGGAGAATGAAAATAATGTTATGCTCTCATCAGAAGCACTTAGCCTGATTGAGCGCTTGCTTTTTGTTCCGCATAAAATTGCTGCAAATATTTTCATATATCTAAAGTGGGGGTAACAAAGAAAATGCAGCAAATTCACCAGCGTCAATGTTACCACTACTTACTGACAATTACTTTATTAAGTTCTGTTTGCTGGCTTTCTTGGAATAACTTACCTTATTACTGGGACACTTAACCAAAGAATACTAGACATCTGTTATAAAATAATTTGTTTTATATATGATGATATTCGTCTTTTCCTTCCAAGTAATTATAATGATATGCTGCTAATTATTCCCAACTATCAACCCCGGAACAAAGAGAAGTCAGTGGATTATTATATCAACAGACAGCAAGCCCTATCTCTAATCAACTTTACTATCATCAGAAAGAATTCTGTTTCTGACTTTATCCAGAAGAAATTTCAACATGGACATCTTTTTGGATATTGCCAGGATAATCTTCATCCCAAAATAGCTGACCTTGAACTCCCTCCCTAGGACCAAAGTGAAACAGAACTTGTCAAACTGATGTGAATACCCACAGTGAGAAAATAACTTTAGACTAATGATAATTTAAAGAGGAATAAAAACCAGAAATTAATATGATTGCATCTATGTGGAAGCAATCTATCTGTTATTCTATACAAGTATCAGAATGTTTGATACTCTGAACATGGGGTAATAAGCAGATTTAGGAAGAAAACAGGCTCAGACTGTGAGACATGTCAGTATTATGTGGTAAAGCAGAGAGGATGTCTGGCATGAAGAAAATGAGATAAAATCTATGAAAACTGGGACACCAGACCACAGGGAGGTTATAGTTATGAGACCAGAAGAATGAAAAATTTCCCTTTCTTTCCAAATGTCTAAGTTTATAGGCAACCTGAGGTCTCTCACAGAGATGGAAATGATGCTATTAAAGGGGCTTAAGAATCCCACGAGTGGATATCTGCCCTCTTCTCAGAAAATTGTGAAGCAATTAATTTGGTAAGAGACACTTATAAAGGCATTAAAACAGGTTTGATTTTTACATCATATTTAAGTTCACAACAAAACTAAACAGAAAGTACGACCATTGCAATCAATGGATCTATCCTATACTAATGGACACAAATGTTGGGGATATTGTCCCTACATTGGGTGAGAATGCTCTCATGGCTGTGATCATTCTCTGAGTTTGGGTAGATGTTGTTTAAAGTCATGAATCTATTATTATTATTATTGAGTCACATGTAATAGTTTGTACATACACAGAGCCTCTAAAACTCCTTTGTGTTCTGCCTATTGATCCCTCTTTACCTCTGAACTTCTAACTTTTTTGAAGCTTAAAAAATGGCATAAAAACCGATGACTTTGGGACCAGGCGGTGGCGCTGGAGGTAAGGTGCCTACCTTGCCTATGCAAGCCTAGGACGGACTGTGGTTCGATCCCCCCGGTTTCCCATATGGTCCCCCAAGCCAGGAGTAACCCCTGAGCGTCACTGGGTGTGGCTCACAAACAAAAAAAAAATGATGACTTTTAAAAGGGTACAACTGACCAACATAAGGATTCAGAGGAACTTTTCTGACCATCATGAGGTTTTTTTTAAATTCAGTTACTTTGGATCCCTGTAATTTTAGCCTATTTTCTTCTTCAATAATATCTGAAATTAGAAATTTGATAATGCAAAAATACACTGAAATGCATAAGGTCCTTTCAGTCCCTCAAAATCTTTCCATCAACACTTAAGGCCCCCTTCATCAGTGGTGGGAGTCACTGAAAGCTTAGAGCTTAGACCTGCTAGTTCTGCCATGTCTGTAGGGATTTGCCAAGTTACTTCTTTTCCCAAAGAATATTTTTGCCTGCAGTACATCAAAAACATAGTAGGCAAGTAGAGGAGAATATTCTCATGTTCCCTGATCAATCCTGATGGAACTTCTTCCTCCATTGTTTATGCCCTAGTCCCCACAATTCACCCAAGCATCTGCCTCTGTTCTACTAGAACTCTGAACAACTGGACTAGTCTGCTCTCTTCCATTCTCCATGATACATCCCTAAGTACTTCCATTCTTCACCCAAACAACTGAGACAATTCTCACTTATCTTCACTCTCTTTTCCTCTCTTATGTCCCTCCCCCAACTCTTTTTACCAGTAGAGTTTACTAACTCCAGGTTTGTCTAGGACTCCTTTTTTTCCTTAGAGAATCTACTAGTTTCTTCCTGACTGCACTTTCTATAAAATAGATTCTTGAGTTTAAAACTTATATCTCTATAAAGATGGAAACTTACTTCTCTTAATATGTCTGTCCCCAAAGAGCAGAAAGGAAATAAACTTGGATAGTACTCACAGAAAATCAGCAGGGTGTCTCTGGAAGCTGATTTTAGGGTCCTGTGGTAATCCAGAGATAAACTAAGAAACAGACACCATAGTTAGGAATTTGATATCTGGGGAAAAAAATACAGGAGAAAAATCTGGAGCTTTAATGTCACTGGGAATTTAACAATAAAAAGCGTTATGTTTACAAGGAAAGTGTTGTATGGTTAAGAAGTACAAGTAATGAATTAAACGGGGTGATATTGCACTCTGAAAAGACAAGCTTTGGTAAGAACTATTGGGCATATAGATGACTTCCCAAGATAGTGGGTTTCTGGAAAGATAGTTGTTTTGCTAAGGCCATGAATGGTCTAAGTTTGTTACCAACACTGCATTACTTTCAAGAAGAAAGGTAAGGATATCAGACCATTACCTTCTGCCCTTTTATGCAATATTTCTCCTTTGCTTGAAATAAAAGTTATTGAAGTGGTACTAAAGTAATTCTTAACCCACTATTAATGTGCCCAGAATGCTCACATGGCAGAGAAATTCCATCTGTACCAACAGACATTCCCTCAATTCTCTGTTCTTTTAAGGGGCACAGAGATGTTACAAGCTTGCCAGAAGAGTAGTTTTTGAACTTGGCTTTGCTTCAGAATCACTTGCATAGTTTTAAAAAACTATGTCCTGACTTCCACTCTGGATGAATATATCAGTATCTTCAGAAATGGCCCTCATGAAACTGTAGTTTTAGTTTCACATAACGTAGGGATGGGTATTACTAGGCATGAGCCATATGGCTGACAAGGACCATGGTGCTGTCTAGTGTTAACCATCTTCCTTCTGATTTCTACATAAGTGACTGGGCACAGATAATATTATTTGCATATTATGTATTTAACTCAGATAGTGATGCCCTGACAATACATGTATGGCATATTGGAGAAATGAGGATCTGTTTATCTCAGCTTCCTTCTTTTTGCCATAGAAAGGCATGCTAAACACACAGTGCATAATATAAATGAATTCTCTATGGGTCCTTTAATGAAATGAATATCACATATTGTAGATCCTTTCTAGCCTATTAATGATCCAAAGAATTCCAGTTAATGAGGTTTGCCTATGTCACGATCAGCATGAGCCCAGAAGAGTTGCCAAGGATTGGGGCATCTTTACTTTTACATTTGGGTTAAGAAATGTAACAGAGGGACTGGAGCAATAGCATAGCAAGTAGGACATTTGCCTTGCATGTAGCTGACAAAAGTTCAGTCCCCATCATCCCATATGGTCTCCCAAGCCTTCCAGGGTTTAATTTTGAGTGCAAAGCTAGGAGTAATCCCTGAATGCCACTGTGTGTGGCTCCCCGAAAATGAAGGTAATGAAATAACTCCTGGAAATATTGGATTTTTGAATCTTTCAGCCATCCTGAAGAAAAGCATTAAATGTTGGTGTCTTGTGTTCAAAAGTATAGCAGCCCCAAAACATTGCAGAATTCTTGTTTATGTGTTTACAACATCACCATAGATTTGTAAGAAATGACATAGCATTCATTTATTTCCCATTCCATCCATGCCCTACCCCTGAATTACCTGAGTACAGTTCAGTAAATTGAGGATACTTTAAAAAAATGATGCTGAATGACCATTAGACTGTACTTTTGACATGTAGTGTGGCATATTTTAGCCATAATCTAATGACTTTCCAAGACCATTAAAATCCAATTTGTGAATGTACAGATCTCATGCTCTGGGCTTCCATCAAGCTCAGCAACTGAGGAAGACCAGAAATACTGTGATGGAGCAATTATATTCAATTTCTTAATAGATCTTTCACTTCCTTTCTCATCACTTCAAACAATCTCCTCTATCCTTCCATCCATACCTCATCTACATTTTCTCTCTTCTTTCATTATTTATTTATTTGTTCTCAAATTTGCAGATGATTTAGGAGTCATTCAAAGCAATACTCATATAGCTAGGCTGATGAGTTACTACATGCCAGGAATCATTCCTAGTTCGACACTGAAAGACCTGTGCTCTAATTCCTGTACTATCTCTCCAACCCTCCACCCTATTCCCTGCTTTCCCTACAGAGGCTAGTGTTGAGTTTTTCCCTATAAATTCATACTTACAGATTAGATTGTGATCTTAGAAGAATTGTGGAGTCCAGTGGAAGGAAATAATCCAATGATAAGGCCCCAAAGATGCTGATCAAACCTTACAAACTAAGCTAAGGTTGGTGTAAAATTTTCTCTAACAACAAGTAAGGAGAAGATGTCAATTTATCAGCTTCTCAAGGAGAGAGAAGGAAGTGGAAAGGAAAAAAAAGTTAAGATAACTTTTAGTCTACTACCTTTTCTTAATAGTATCTTAAATACATGCCTTCTAAATATTCTCTCTTAGATACATAGGTCCAACACTGCCTCCCTTCTTCATTATTATTTTTGTTTCATTCACATAAGCACATTCAGACATGACAGCAATTTCTTTGCAGATAGGAATTGTATTTCATTCACCTTTGCATCCCAGGAGCCTTGCTCAGTATTTATTGCTATAAACTAAATTCAGATGTTGAAATTATATTATTATGTGTGATGATGTTTGAAGCTGAAACTTTTGGAATCTAATTGGCTCATGATGACAGAGTCTTCACAAATGGCACCAGACCAATAAAAATAGAATGGAAAAAGGTGATTTCATGGTCAGATACAGCAAGAGGGTGGCAATTTGTAAAGCAGGAAGAAACCTAACCATATTGGCACCCTGAACTTCAGTTTCCACCCTCCAGACCTGTGGAAAATATATGTCTCTTGTTAAAACGACCGAGTCCCTGGTACTTTGTTATAGGCAACCTGAGCTGAGACAGTAAGAAATCAATAAATGCCACATGGATTACTCAGGGAGAATCATTTTAAGATGCTGTTTAATTTTAATATCTGCACAAAGTGGTAAGAGAAAGAGAAAGCTCCATCTTTTTGACGGGGATTACCACTTGGAAATGTGGAGCAGACGTAAAGACAGGAATTTATAACTTAAAGGACACTGAGCCTTGTATTAGAAACCCAGTCCCTACTTTTCATCCTAAACTGCTGCTATGTGCAGCTCCTCAGTCACTCAGAGGGATCAGAAGGGACCTCAGTTAAAACGACTCCAGTGAATAGTAAATAATCACTTGGTGTTACTAATTACTATTGCATTGACCATTTTAATTTACCCACTCCTTATCATTACCCTGCTCAATGCACAACTCTACATTTTGCAAATGACTCAGAAGTCAACCAGGAGAAAATAAAGATGACAAAGCCATCATGTTCTCCAACAATATAGAAATTAAAACCTATTCCAGATTCCAAATTCAAGTCAACATCTTTCTTTCAGGGGCCTAACACCATAGCGTTTACCCTGTAGACAGTTGACACTGGGTCACCAATGAATGCTGCCCTCACCAGTTATTGAGCACACCCCATCAAACCTTGTCTACTTCTGGTTCCAGAAGAGGAATGAAGCAATCTAGACTATAAGAGGCCTTGACTTTACCAATAAAATAGGAATGAGCATCCTGATTTTTTCTTCATGTAAACTCACCATTAGACAGATGGCTCATGCTTTAACTTGCTAGCCCATAAATGTTTTATTAAAAGCTTATAAATTTATTATCAAAATAGAAATTTCCTATAATTTTGTTATCTCACATCTCAGTATTTACTGAAGAATTTGGAGTCATGCATTTTAATAGACATATGTATCCTCATATTTATACTGCAGCAGAATTAACTGAGAGATGGAAACAATCTGAAGGCCCATCAGTTGTTTAAATAAAGATGACTTATATGGAATAAAAAGATTAACTCTGCCAGTGACAAGAACATGGATAGATCTAGGACATAATATGCTTATTGAAGAAGGCCAAATAGAGAAAAAATACTGTGTATCATCAGAGATGGTGCATAATCAAACAAGAAGTAAACCATATAATATTAAAATGAGTCTTTAGACTATAAAATTTAATGAGTTGTTATCGGAGGAAAGATGAAAGTAGGTAGGCAAAACTAAGGGTCAGTTGGTGATGTATAACATTAGATTTTAATGGTGTGATACTGTATAACAGACAGACATTTTACTTACAATGCTTCACATATTTTATATAATAGTTATAAATTAATGTTTAATATCTTTCAGAATACAACTAAGCCATAAATAACCAATTATCTAGACACATCTCTTACCTTCAGATTTCTCTTCCAATGACAAGTGGGTAGATCTCAATGTAGTGGAAACTTAATTCCTGGCTGATTCTGCCCCTTGAAAAGTCCAGTGAGATGAATGTTCAAGATGGAGTTCAAGAAATTCTGTATGAATAGAGAAATGCCTTCCTCTCATGGTTCTGGGGTCTCACGGGGGATTCTGGAAAGAAAATGATGCTTCTTTTGCTTGGGACACCAGACTCAGGTAAACTGTCCTGATGTGGGGGCTTGTCTTGGAGGATTTAGGCAGCAGGAACCATCTAAACAGCTCATGTCTTCTAAAACTTCTCAATGAACCATATATTTTATTCCATGACTTCTGTTCTGCCCCCACCCAAATAAATCTACATCTTCCATGTCTATGACCTTTCCCATTCAAGAGAAGTCAGCAGCCTGTGATACTTGTTCAAGTCTGGCATTTTTCTTAGCTCTTTATACTGGCCAGGAACTTCAAGCCAACTTCCTCCTTCATTGACCACATTTCACATCTATCTCCTTGTATCCCAGTCTAAATGGTTGTCCCTTCTTATAGCATTGATGGCTAGACAGCCTTAAAATGATGGGACTAAGTGGGGGAAATCTAGTAATAGGAACTCAAGTGATCCCTATTGTATAAATTTCTAAATGCTTATCTACTTTATTAGCAAAGTAATATATGGTGATAAATTAAGAAATCATTTAAGAATGAGTTCATTTGAGGTCAGAATGACAGTGGGTAGGGCATTTGATCCCAGGTGTGATCCCAGGCATTCCATATAATCCTCCAAGCCTGTCAGGAGTGATTTCTGAGTTCAGAGTCAGAAATAACCCCTGAGCACTGCCAGGTATTCCCACCAAACAACAACAACAACAACAAAACAGAATGAGTTCATGTATCTATTCATTTTTGAGGCAAAATTATTTACATTACAAAATGATTTTATATGATTTACAAAATATTCATTCAAAAGAATGAGTTCATTGTTTTGTGAGGAAAATACCCATTACTTCTCAGTAGGAAACTGGACCTGAGCAATTCTAAGGTGGCGCTGTTGCCTGCCTCTTGTTGATTTTTGTCATATCATGTCCTTCGATGAACCCCATAGTTTCTGCTTTGCAGACATATACTTGCTCCTAACTTCTAAGGATGTCTCCTTATTAAGGCGCCATCCAAAGCAGCAATTAAGCACCTGCATATTCGTAGGATTTTTTCAGGACTTGCCTTCCCACATCTTTTCTATTTATGTATCTTTGCTTGTCTTGCTCCAGACATCCCATGTGTTTCCCAATATATTCTGTGCCACATCTCTCCCTGCAAAATGGTCTTCATGATTTTGTATTTTTTTGTAGCCATAGCTTGTGGTTTTATAATCCATGGTTTTTTTTTTTATCAACCTAAATTGTGTTATAATCTCTGGTAAAACCTATACAAAGAATGACAACATATATAATGCAATATAGAGAGTATACTACTTAGTATTCTAGCTAGGATATTACCATTTTGTCTTTTGGTTCGCTAACACTATGATTATAAAAGATTTAAATTGT
The DNA here is from genome assembly GCA_004027635.1 of Crocidura indochinensis. Classification (NCBI taxonomy): domain Eukaryota; kingdom Metazoa; phylum Chordata; class Mammalia; order Eulipotyphla; family Soricidae; genus Crocidura; species Crocidura indochinensis. The sequence goes on along the minus strand of PVKC010026267.1, from coordinate 2,417 downwards.
TTAGAACATCCATTTGGGGGGATAACACATGTCTACTCCAACAGGCAAAATTTCCCAAAGTGATCATTTTTCCCTTTTTTCTTTTTCTTCCTTCCTCCTTTTTTTCCTTCCTTCTTTTCTTGCTACCTTCCTTCCTTTCTTGCTTCCTTTCTTCCTTTATTTTCTCTTTACACAGTAGTTCTCACCGGTTATTTCTGATTCTTTGTTCATATGTAATACCTGGCAATGCTCTGCAGGTCATATGTGATGCCCTTGATTTAAACCCAGGATGAGTGGGGTACAAAGCGAAAGCCTCTCAACCTTTAAAATATCTCTCTGGCCTTAATATTTTTCTTGTCCTTTGCATGAATCAGTCATGATTTTTTTTCATTTCATTCAGTGATCTGTGAATTGAAGATTGTGTAAGCCTACATTTGTGAAAAATGAGTAAATGAAAGAGAACGGTAGAGAAAATTAAAGAGTTTTAGGCCATGAAAAATAATGGACACTAAGAGCTATAGATTCATCTTTCTTGACACAAGTATCTCTCTATATATACTTGGCACATCAATAAAGCCGGGAACAGGTGGACTGGCCATCACTGACTAATTTGCATATTTTTATTTTGAGTTTTGAGGTGATAGATTCGCTTAGATCAGATTTTCAGATACTGAATTCCATCAGTGGTCAAGCTCAGTCAAAGCAAAAATAAAAAGTGTAGCTCACTCCAGGGTGAGAGTTGAAGGTTGCTGTGTGACCGGATGAGAAAAAACAAAGTAGCGCCCTCCCCATAGTACATGTGGCTGATAGCTTTGAAAGTGTCCTATCATGATGTTTCTCCAAATCAGCCATGCTGGATGCCACCCAGGCATGTTGTTAGCTAACTCTTGGGTGGCTTCTGCATTTTTTCCCTAAAGTTTTCTGATGCTGTAGTGCCCACACTGACTTTTCAAGAATCTGATGTCATTTCAGATGTGTGACTTTGTGTCCTGCTATGCCCCCGTCACATTCAAAGACTTAGTGTGATTCAACTCTTCATTCAACCAACACAATGGAAAAATGCAAGTGACTCTAAAGCAAGTCGTGAATAGAAATAGAAACCAAGGCCTGTGCAAACAGGATCAAAAGAGATTTTTAAAAATAAGCTGCACCGCTTATTTTCAGAAGAAATTGTCTTCAAAATGACTCCTACTGAGGAATGTAAAATTAAAATACATTTGAGGCTATAAAAAGGGTAGCGCCAACTTTTTCGTTTGCTACCACAACTTTACTATTGTGGAATGTCATATTTTTGTGTGTGTTAAATGTTCTTGGCCTTTTCTTGGGTGAGATGGTAATGGAATCTTTTCAAAATTCCACATCTGTCTCAAGCTCCAAAGAAGCATATAGAACCAGGAGCTTACAGTTTTGCTTGTTATCAGAGTTTTAAATATGAACTCTAAATATTCCCTATCTTTCAAAACCATTGATTGCCATTGATCAAACAGAACTAAACTGCTTTTGAGTCTCGGAAGATCCCTTGCATAAATACATATTGAAGGGCTGCTTTAAATGTCCATTAGATCTTAACGTTTCTCTTTGGAGCCATTACCATTTATCATGCGACTGTAAATATAGATTCAAGGAGATTTAAAACATACATTATTTACCTGGCCAGCCATAATGGCACCAATAGATGCATTAGAGCCTGTTTATAGCAACTCTCTAAGAATAGATCCTGAACACCTCCTCGGGATGAATTTTACTTTATACCAAGGGAGGAGATTATGTGACAAGGTAATTTACCCAATGTTTTAAGTAAATATAGTTCCCAAGGCATGCGAATGCAACAATTTTGGGACTATTTGTATAAGTAATTTGACGCGAGTGGTGCTCTGGTAGAAGTACCTACCCATGGGTTCTTGAGAACATGTTCTTGAAAAAGAGAAGCATAAAAAAGACAAATGAAATTCTCTATTTTTAGGCTTTAAAATATTAGGCTTTATGTTTTATTAGCATTCATTATTTTGTAAGTCCTATTTAGATGTGGTTCAAAACATTCTAGATAAGCTCTGATGGTGAAAAAATTTATTTTGAGAACAGAGCAAAAATTCTAATAATGAGGCAAATCAATGAGGAAAAAAAAGGCAAGTTACTACATGATATTGAATCATTGGCACCCACCAGGGCATTTTTAGAGTTTACCATACACTAGGCTCCAGATACATTAAATGTAAATGTAAGAATTACGTGGAAAGTCTGTCTGGAGTACAGGTGAAGTGGGGAGGGATGGAGGGAAATTTGGGACATTGGTGGTGAAGGGGGGGGTGTTCTTTATAGGACTGAAACCTAATCACAATCATATTTGTAATCAAGATGTTTAAATAAATAAAAAATAAAAAATAATAATATATAAATTTTTAAAGTTCAAAAAAATGTAAGAATTACATGTAGGGGCC
>PVKC010026266.1:0-16209 GCA_004027635.1 Crocidura indochinensis | reverse complement strand
CTGCAGGAAGGAAAGAAAAAAGCACAAAACAATCTTTTTTATTATCACTATTTACTTATTTATCTTTTATTGTGGTTTGGCTATTGAAGTAGATGTCTCCATTTATATTTATTTATTTTCTTCTTTCATTTTCTTACGTGTACTGCCACATTTATATCTCAATACTATGGCCTTTATATGGTATTTTTTTTTTTGGGGGGGGATGCTCACTGGATATTTAATTTGACGATTCTTTATGTACGGTTGTTCTATGTCGCCTTCATTTTCCCCTCTGTTTCTCAAACCAAAAATGAAATCCTCTAGAAGGATTCCACCCATTCCCGGAGTATTTGATCCCTTTGTTTGTTTGTTTATTTATTTATTTATTTATTTATATCCTTTTTTTTCTTTCTCTTCTATTTTTTTCTATCTCTCCAGGTTATTAGTTTTCTCTTTTTCAAACAAATCCACATAACTTGAACTAACTATTCCCGCCTCCCAATTGGGGAGGGGGGGTAAGGGGTAACCAAGACCAAACAGGTGTAAGACCACTAAGTAGTAAGCTAGGCACAGAGGGGACCACTTGCTTTAGCAACCCCGGGGAGGGGGGTAGGGGAGAGGACATGGGTAGTAGGACGGGAATGGAGGTGGAGGGAGGACTATTTGGTGATGAGAGTTCCCCTGATTTTATGTTAATTTGCACCTAAAATATGATTGTCAACAATATGTAAGCCAATATGATTAAAATAAAAATCATATTAAAAAAAGAAATAAAAGATGATAAAATAGAAAATAAAAAAGAAAGAAACTTCCCAAGATGATGTCACATCATCCAAGAACAAAACAAGCATTTTGAATCATTATTTTACACTTATTATTATTAGAAACATTGTATTATTAGTTATATTAATTTTCTTTTATTTTATATTTATTTTTAAAATATCCCTAACTTTAAAATTATAGTTATTTTTATTCTTATTTATTTATCTTGTTTTTTTGGGTCACACTCAGTGATGCTCAGGGTTTACTTCTAGCTATGCACTCAGAAATTCCTCCTGGCTTATGGGATCACATGGGATGCTGGGGATTGAATGCAGTCAGTCATTGTGCAAGACAAACACTACAGCTGCACCCTCTCTCTGGCCCCAGTTATTGCTATTCTTATGTTATTCTTTGTTTGTTTGTTTTTGAGTCCTCATCCAGCAGGGCTCAGGAGTTACTCCTGGTTTTGTGCTCTGAAAACACTCCTGGCAGTCCCAGGACCATATGTGATGCTATGGATCAGCATCTTGCAAGCCAAATGCCCTCCCTACCCACTGTGCTTTTGCTCAGTCCCAATATGTTATGCATTTTATATATCCCTATCTAAAATTATGTTCAAAAAGAAAGTATTAATTCATTTTTATATACAGGATCATAGTATAATCACAAGTATCAAAAATTAAAAATTTGGAATTCTGAATGAAGGAGCAGATATCATTTATGCTTTACATGAAGTAGAATAATGTAGAGCATATAAAGAATTATAAAATTGTAAGATTATATAATTAATGATATCTAATACAGCTTAATTTATAATATTGTTAACTCTTTGTTATTTAATTTTATAGTAGCTTTATCAAATTTTTCTGTATAAAATATTACTTGTTATTTATGAATTATTCATCTTTAGATTTGTTAGGAAGTTTAGACTTATAGTTTACTATTATTGAGTTCAACTATATAAGGATATAAACTATTTCTAATAGTTACTAACAGAGAATAATAGTTATTTTATAAAAATGAAGTAGATTGAGCTAATATATTTAGTTCAATTAAAATCTAAATATATTTTGAATATAAATATTTAAAATGTGATTTTTTTCTACATTGCACTTACATTAATTTTAGATTCTAAAAACTAATTCTTCTAGATGAAATATGTTCATATAATACATAAATGCATATGTATGTATCATATTAATTAATTAATGCCTATGAGTCAGTTTCTTTCTAGTAAAGGAAACTTGTTGCACAAGACATGATAGGTGATGATATACAGTGTAGACCCTCCCTTCTAGTGCACATTACTATATTGCTTAGTACTCTAATCATAAAAATGTTTATCCTAAAATGCTCCATGCAGAATCTAACCCTAAAAGTCTTATTTAGTTAAGTTCACCCCTACAATTGGTGAAGTGCCAAGAAATTGGAAAAACTTTCACCTCCAAGATACTGGCCCAATTTATTTATTTGTTTTTCTACCTTTAGCTATTTCATTTTATTTTATTTCTTTGGTTTGAGGGCCATACCAGGTGACACTCAGAGGTTACTCCTGGCTCTGCACTCAGAAATCGCTCCTGACTTGAAGGACCATATGGGACACTTGGAGTTCAAACCCGTGGTACATCCTAGGTCATAGGTCAGCCGCTTGCAAGTCAAGAGCCTTATTGCAGTGCCACTGCTCTACCCCTTTCTCACTGTTTTTTCTTTTTCTTTCCTAAGCTATTTATTTCATTCTTAACTCAATTCTTAAGTACTCTGACTCAACTCATAAAAGTCAGATCTCCAGGGGCGGGCAAGGTGGCTCTAGAGGTAAGGTGTCTGCGTTGCTAGCACTAGGCAAGGAAGGACCGTGGTTCGATCCCCTGACGTCCCATATGGTCCCCCCAGGCCAGGGGCGCTTGGCCAGGAGTAATCCCTGAGAAACAAACAGGTGTGGCCCGAAAAACCAAAAACCAAAAAATAAAACGTCAGACCTCCAACTACAACCTATGAATAGATCTTTATGTTTGTCTATAAGTGGGCATAAGTTTGTATGCAGTGGACTCCTGTATCATTGCCTACCCTATACTGTGAACAAGCCATGACTATATTGTATATAACCCTCTTATATATTGTTTCACACACACACACACACACACACACACACACTCAGAACTTTTCTATCCTTTCAAGCCTCAATCCTGATCCATTGTTTCTCCTTATTTAATCCTGTTTACATTCAGTTCTTAACACCTTAAGAACTGTGACTGTCCACGTGCCCCAGTAAACTGCCACCAGACTCCCAAAGCGAAAGGAAACCTTCTCAGCCCCTCATCTCCCTGGAAAGAAGCTGCAACCACCACTCCTGATGACTCATTCTATGCAACACTTTTTCTCACATATACACCCCAACATGGACTAAAGCATGCTACTGGGATTCAGCCCCAGAAATATACCACCCCCCCTCAGCTCGAGGACACTATCTGATCCCTTACTGCTGCAAACCATATCTTAGACTCAATAAGACCATGGTGTGGGACAAAAAAGTGCCCTGGATCTCATCTCCCTGAAAATATTTCAAAACTCTTAATGTATATATCTATATTTTTGTAAATTTAATTCATTAATAATTATACTTCTTGGTAAGTCTATTTCCAAATGTAAAGATAGCCTAATCCATCCTTTTTCTTTTTTCTTTCTATTTTTTAATTTTTATTTATTTATTTATTTATTTATTTATTTATTTATTTATTTATTTATTTATTGACCTTTGCTTGTTCTGGTTCTACTGAGTATAACATCCTGAAGAAAAGTCTTGCTTGGGATTAAAGCTCAGGTCAAAACCGAACACAGGCCCTTAGCGATAACAGTTATAAGGCGTTTACCATGCATGTGGCCAATCTGGGACAGACACAGGTTTGACCCCCGACATCTGATATGGTCCAAATGTGCATGCCAGGAGATTTATAGTGCAGAAACAGGAGTAACTCCTGAGTGCTGCTGGGTGTGGCCCTCCAAAAGCAAAACCAAAACAAAAGAAAAAAACCCGGTCACAAAAACTGACATTTTTATCCCCTAAGGCACCAACAGGATAATATGGCATTGAGCTTTTATGCATAGGCACACTAAGATGGGAAAATAGTATATATAGAAACAAGCTCTTATGCACTAGAGATAAGAACTCATAAAGTTTATAATACAGGGGCACCTCCCTGAACATTTGTCATGGGAATTCGACTTAGAACTCATATGATTGAACATCGACCATCCAACCCCAAACCCTAGATCCCAACCATAAAGGTCACATTGTTACTCTCAACAGCACCAGGAATAAAACTCTCACAGAGGAGTCTCTAATACAGCTCTGGCACCAATTTCTGCCAGTGTACGTACGTTCAACATCCTGATGACAAGGAAACAGCAAAGACTTGACTTAAAGGCAGTTTGTCCCACCACATCATTAATGGTAAGATGAAATCAGAGACACTTCATCCTTTGATCTATGCAAAAACCAAAATCTCTAAAAACAGAAGACTGACTGCAACAACTGTGACTAAGTCAAACTTCAAAAAAAAATAAAGACTATCCTAGACCTCGTCCTAAGACGTGTGTGTGTGTGGGGGGGGGGGGGGACAAGATCTCTAACTACAGATGACTCATTGACAACCACAACAGAGCAAAACATTCTCGGGCAACATAAATAGACCTGGGATTTAAAAGGAACATGGCCGATGTTCAATCCCATGATAATGTGCTGCTTCAGGGGTGGAGAAACCTTGTATTTCTTAGTCAAAGAATTTTCTTTATAATTTTCCCAAAACTTACTGTACACATACCCCCCCCCAAAAAAATCTTACCACATCAGGCCCCCTTCCCTTTTTTTTCTCTTTTTCTTTATTTCTTCTATTACAATTATATTCAAGGCCTCTTGACAGGTGTTCCTCCCCACCTTTTTTTTAAACACAACCATAGAACACAAATCAGCTTGCTCTGCCTCATAAAAGGGACCTGTTATGCTGGCAGTCAGGGGGCTAAGTGTAGAGTTAAAGGAAGCAGGCTGGGAATAGGTGCAGGGAGATCAACACTGGTGGTGGGAATCACCCTAATTCACTCACTATGTACCTTAAATATAACTGTGATAAACTTGTAATACATATAGGCCTCAATAAAATTTAAAGAAATACACTATCTTGAGCAAACACATTTAGTTTAATTAAAATCTAATTATATTTTGTATAGAAGTATTTAAAATGTGGTTGTTTGCTCACTCTGGTTACATTATTTTTAGATCCTAAAAATAAATCTGCTAGACAAATGAAATATGCTCATTTAATACATAAATACATATGCATATATACATATAAATATATACCATACACATACCATTAATCATACTGGAACTAATTATGTATAAAAAGATGCATTCCCTTTGTTTTCTCCTATCAGATATTAAATACATATGAAAATAAAGCTTATGGACTTTTCCCATATTATATTGAGCTGCCCGTGCACGTACATGATTTCTATGCATTCAGCTTATGACACAAACTGCCAATTTGGGCATTATAAAAAATGTAACGAACTTTCCATTAAGTGTGCTCCCTCAGTGAACACCCTCTGTTCACTGGAACAGGACCCAGCAGGATCTAAAAAATAAGCGCCATGTTGGGAATGATAATGAATATTTATGCTTTATGGAATCATTTTACATTAATTTTCATCTGCACTCTAAGACCCCCAAATACTAAAATAGGAGAAGGCATAAAGAGAATTGTGTATAATACTTAGAATTAATGATAAGGAAACATCAAAGAGCTAATGATACCTAAGCTTGTGAAAGCACAGATAATGCAGAGACATATTGGCTATTTGCATTTCTATTTAACATATCTGTATTACATGATGTTTATATAAATTATACTTTAATCCATAAAATTACTGAAGAATTGGAAATATAACACTCAAATATTATTTAATGAGTAAAATATTTTGGTGAAAATGAGAGAGAAGATGACAAAATTGAAGAACAAATTGAGATAGAGAAAAGAGTATACTTCTACTTTGACCAAATATTTTCAAAATATTTTCAAATATTTTCAAAACTGTTTCATTTGAGAGAAGGCACTCCTTCAAGCAGATAACAAAGAGCCTTAGCGCCACTTCCAGTAGCACTGGGATAAGAAGGCTAAATAATAAAATATCAAGTTATGAAGACAGCATCACTGAGGCTGAGTGGTATTGGATTACACCTGGTTATGCTCAGCAGGTAGGAGTTGCATTAATAAATTCAGGACTAGAATTTCCAAAACCAGTTTCTATTCCTTTTCCCAAAGACAGTTTTAATCATTAAACTAATAAGTCTTAGACTTAATAGAAAAGTAAATAAAGGAATCGTGACTAATCTATAATATTTTGTCTTGCAATCATTTATATAAAACAAGCCCAAGAGGCATATATGCCAGTGTATTAAATAACTCCATTATATTTCAAGGGAATTGTTAATTAAATTGTTTATAGGAATTGTCTTGCTTGAAGTTTTAGGAATCCATATATAATATTAAACAGGCTTCAAAATAATGCTCAGAAATGGGCAAAGAACACAGAACATGTGAGTAAAAACTTAAATTATTTCATTTTTTTTGTTTTATTTGGGACACACCAAACCATGCAGGAATCACACCTGGTGGACTCAGGTAGCCATATGGTATGACAGAGTCTGCTACAGATAACACAAAAGCCTTACTCCAAAATATGAGGTATTTTTGTGATAACAGTGATGCATGTCACTCAAATAAATATTAATAGTATGTTTGTATTATCATGGAATATGGCAGAATACTTTTTGTGTGGCAAATGTGGAAAACTCTTTTACTAGAAAATGTTAAGTGTGAAAAACTAAAGTGAAAATAATAACAATGTAAAATTACCTTTTAAGCATGATAAATGAGTTTTTGATATGGTGTAGTGACCCTTTAATTTCAAAATTATGCCTAATTTATTTCCAGAATTACAGCACAAACTTATAAAATGAAATATGGGAGAAACATCAAGAAAGAAAAAAATATGTTGACCTATTTTAAAATTACAAATAGTAAAAATTTTATCATAAACCAGAGTCTATAAATGAAAATTCTGATAAAGAACTCCCTTCCTATATCACATATTAGAAATCTCAGTGACTGCCTAACTTTAACATTCAGCAATGAAAGACTGCTAGGGCTAAGAGAACATGGCTCTTTAATATTTTAATAAGAATAAATTTAACTTAGAATAAATTTTACTCTACTTGGTATTTGATGTCCCTTTACGTGGAAAAAAAAAGTGATGTGGTCATAAAGAGATCTTAACTAAAAACCATATATTTGATAAAAAGAATTATCTTAAAAGAAATTTCAGCTGTGTTACTAGTATCCTCTATTTTACAAAAAGAAAAAAAAACAGCATACTGTTTCAGAAAAGAACAAATGTTCTAGGAACTATCTCAAACATTTGTTTGAAGTTTTTCTCAAGCATTTAAGCCTAAGCCACCACTGAATTCTCCCCATTGGGAGGACAGAAGTGCTAGAGATCACATGCCCAGAACTGAGCTCAAGATGTGCAGTATCAAACTGTTTACCCCTTGACCTCTTCTCCCTTCGCTGCTAGGCTACCATATTTCGTTTCTTCTAGATTACGACAGAAAAAAAAAAATCAATTTCAGCAGTGAAAAAGACTTTTAACTTAAAGCTAAATTCCCTGAAGTTTTTTAAAGGACAAAATCGTTCAACTTTTTCACAAACTGCACTAAAGATTAAATTTTTGTCTTGTGAGAAAACTTTCTCCCATATCTTTTCTCTTTTCTACCATTTTTCTATTAAATAAAAACATTTGAAGACAATGAAGTTTTTAATACTCCCATAACAAAGAAGCCTATTATTTTTATTTTGAAGCAGTGTTTATTCTATCATCAAAATTTAACTTGTAAGATAAGGATTATGTTCCAAAATCTTTAGATTACATTTTTATAATATCTTAATTTAAGCGCCTTGATTACAAACATGTTGAAAGTTGAACTTCAGTCATAAAAAGTGCACCCACTTCATCAGTGCAAATTCCCACCATCAATGTCCCCCAACTCCTTCTATCCCAACCCCCTGCCTATCTTGAAGACATTTATTTTTTTTTCACTCACAACTATCATCATGATAGTTGTCAATGTAGTTATTTTTAATGGAATTCTTTTTTTTTTTGTACTTACCACTCTTGGTGGTAAGCTTCATAATTTGTACTGGTCCTTCCCATCCTCACCTCTGTTGTTTCTAAGTATTTTTACTAAATTGTCTTTTATTTTTCTTAAATCTGAAATATGAGTGGACTCTCACTTTGATTTAACTCAACATAATTGCTTCCATGTTCATTCATGAATAGGAACATTTCCAGAGGAGTGATATTGCTGGATCATATGAGAGCTCTATTTCCAGCTTTTGCGGACTCTCCATATTGTTTTCCAGAAATCCTGTACTAGACTACATTCCTACCAGCAGTAAATTAGAGTTTCTTTCTCCCCACATCCCTGCTACCACTGATTGTTCTTGTTCTTTGTGGGGTGTGCCAGTTTCTGTGGCATGAGATGCAAACCATTGTTGTTCTGATTTACATCTCCTGGTGATTAATAACATGGAGCAATTTTTGCATCTGCCTTATGGCCATTTGTATTTCTTCTTTGAGGAAAAATCTGTTTATTTTTTCCCCATTTTTTGAGGGGTTAGATAATTTTTTCTTGTTAAGTCCTGTCAGTACCTTGTATATCTTCGATATTAGCCCCTTATCTGATGGGAATTGGATGAAAAGTTTCTATCATTTTGTGGGTGGCCTTTGTATCCTAGTCACCTTTGAGGTGCAGAAGCTTCTGAGTTTAGTAAAGTCCCATTTTATTTATCTCTGTTTACACTTGTTTGGGCAGTGTTGTTTTCTACTTGGAGATACCTATAGTCTCAATATCATGAAGTCTTTTACCTATGTATTCTATATATCTTATATTACAGGTCTGATATATCAAGGTCTTTTTCCATTTGGATTTGACCTTTGTGCATGGTGTTAGATGGAGGATAGAGTTTGTTTTTGCCTGTGCCTGACAAGTTGTTCCAACACCACTTGTTGAAGAGCCTCTTCAGAATACATTTAATCAATTAACTATTTTGAAAAATCCCATTGTATTCTATGATATATTACCTGAGGTACCTGTGTAATAATAATAATAAGTCCTAATATTCTCATCATGATGATGTCAAAGATTAGTGATTCTAGTTATTAAGTGAAAGAAAAAGTAAAATAATAATTAAAAATAAAAAAGATTATGAACATATAGATAGTTAAAATATCTGCATGATCTTTTGAAATTTTTCACACTGAAAGGCTATAAATTTAATCACAGTAAAATAAATTCTCTTAATTTATTTTTAAAGTCCTGATAATAGTCATTAACATTTGAATTTCAAGTAATGGAGTACGAAGCTTAGACTTTATTAATGTCTGTGAAATATTGAAACTGTTCACAGTGTATTTTGCTACTGTGTATTTTTGGTCATGTGCATTGTTGTTATTATTATAACTTAATAAGTCTATTCATTCACACTATGCAGCTAAAATTTATTTGCTCATATTTATGAACTTGATATTTTGTCATAAAATTACTATCAACCACATTTGAAATAGTTTTAAAATGTCTTATTACTGAGGTACTTGGAAGTTTAAATAAAATGCAAAGAAAGAAAATCTATTCTAGAATAAACATTTTTGGTTATTTTTGTTTGTTTGTTTTTTTGTTTTTGGGTCACACCCGGCAGTGCTCAGGGGTTACTCCTGGCTCCATGCTCAGAAATTGCTCCTGGCAGGCACGGGGGACCATATGGGGCACCAGGATTCGAATCGATGACCTTTTGCATGAAAGGCAAACGCCTTACCTCCATGCTATCTCCCGGGCCCCAAATAAATATTTTTGAATGATTTTAAAAATATTTTGTTTTAGGGGCCAGGGTGGTATCATGCATCAGCCTAGGACGGACCATGATTCCATCCCCTGGAGTACCATATGGTCCCCAAGCCAGGAGTAATTTCTGAGTACTTAGCCAAAAGTAACCCAGGAACATCACCTGGTGTGGTCCAAAAACAAAACAAAAATTTTGTTTTACTTTTTCAAGTGATATTTAAACACAAAGTGCATAAATTATGATTTATCTTTTGTCTTTTGATGACTATTATTCCTGTTTTTCTTTGAAAGCCTGAGACAGTTTGCCTTAATAATGATTTACTGTTGCAATTAATAAATGGAATTTTTATTTTATAAAGAGGAATTCTGTTATGAGAACTATGCCCACTATTCAGCAAACAAACATTTTCCATGTGACATCCTTCCATATGTGAAAACTAAAGAAATAATAGAATAACTATATGTTGGTTCAATAGTTTTCTGCAATGGCTTACCATTAGGTACATAATGAATAATTAATTGATTAAATATTGATTTAATATGTTTTCCAAATTATTGTCTTCATTGTGAATATCATTTAAAGTAATGATTTCCAGGTTTACTGTAGGTATTTAAAAATTCTGCTATAAACATATGTACCTAATATTACAAAATGCAGAAGCTTCATTCTCTTTACCTTAAAATGCTAATAAAAGTATGTGCTCAGGGCCGAAGAGATAGCAAAGTGGCATTTACCTTGCAAGCAACCGATCCAGGACCTAAGGTGGTTGGTTTGAATCCCAGAGTTCCATATGGACCCCCGTGCCAGCCAGGAGCTATTTCTGAGCAGATAAGCCAGGAGTAACCCCTGCGCACCACCGGGTGTGGCCCAAAAAACAAACAAACAAGACAAAACAAAACAAAACAAAAAAAGCATATGCTCAAAATATAGAAATCTTATTTAATTTTTTTTTTTCTCTTAGAATTTGTCTTAGAACAGGGGCCCGGGATATAGCATGGAGGTAAGGCATTTGCCTTTCATGCAAAAGGTCATCTGTTCGAATCCTGGTGCCCCATATGGTACCCCGTGCCTGCCAGGAGCAATTTCTGAGCATGGAACCAGGAGTAATCCCTGAGCACTGCCGGGTGTGACCCAAAAAAAAAAAAAAAAGAAAAAAAGAATTTGTCTTAGAACAAAGTAAATAATTTTTAAAAGTAGCATGAATATTTTCAGATTCAATAAATAAGATCTTGGAAGCAGACATGCTTTTTGTTCTTTCAAAATATTAAAATCTGAAGAAATAAAAATAATTTTTTGGCATTATTAGAAAGCCAAAATCTGGGGCCAGGCTATGGTGCAAGGCGTAAGGAATCTGCCTTGCATGCTCTAGCCTAGGACAGACCATGGTTCGACCCCCCTCCCCACCGAGCCCCATATGATCCTCCAAGGCAGGAGTGATATCTGAGCACATAGCCAGAGTAACCACTAAACGTCACTGGGTATAACCCTAAAACAAAACAAACAAACAAACAGTCAAGAAAGAGCAAAAATATTAAACATAAACTTTGTACAGAATTCTCACTTTGTAAATCTTTAAAATTACCTCTACAAGGATAGAAGTAAAAACTTTTGATATTCTTTTTTTTTATTTTTATTTTATTTTATTTTATTTTATTTTATTTTATTTTTTTTGGTTTTTGGGCCACATCTGGCAGTGTTCAGGGGTTACTCCTGGCTCCATGCTTAGAAATAGCTCCTGACAGGCACGGGGGACCATATGGGACACCGGGATTTGAACCAACCACCTTTGGTCCTGGATTGGCTGCTTGCAAGGCAAACGCCACTGTGCTATCTCTCTGGGCCCCAACTTTTGATATTCTTAATAATGCATACATGGTAATAGTTTTCTCCCCTTATTAGGATTGGAAACAAGTAAATAAAAAGGTAAAAAGTGTCCTGGGTTATTGATTGCCTTTGAATATATAGATAAAACTCATGATGAATGGAACACAAATCTATAAACAAGTATCTATCTGTGGATTTCCTTTTCTGTCAAAAAAAGAAAGGAGAAGCAATTTCACATGTGCCAATAATAATAGGCACACTAAGATCTCAGAATTTTTATAATAATTTTTATAATATTTAAATATGATCTAATTTAATATAACATATAATTTAATGTAAATTAAATATTTGTATATTTAATTTATTATATATTATATATTAATTTAGTACATATTATATAATTTAATTTAATGTAAATTTAATATAACTATAATAAATATATAATATAATTTTTATAATTTTATAATATCATTGTCTGATATAAGAAAAAAAGAATATTTCTTGGAGAAATAACTGATACCACTCTGAAGCAGAATTATGTAAGAAGTTCTGAAGCATCCTGTGGTGTCACACAACAAGTTGATCAGACTACATATAAATAACATTTGCACTACAACAATGACAAGAATAATAACTTCCTTGGGTAGAGATATGTAAGCAAGATACAAAATGCATATAAAATAAATCCCAAAGGCTACAGTTAGAATAATTTGAAAATAAAAATTTAAATATGTAAGCCTAAATTAGCTTTAAATTAAATTAAATTAAATGAAAAAGCTCAAATTAAGGGGCTGGTGAGGTGGCATTAGAGGTAAGTTGTCTGCCTTGCAAGGGCTAGCCAAGAAAGGATCTTGGTTCGGTCCCCGGAGTCCCATATGGTTCCCCCAAGCCAGGGGCAATTTCAGAGCCCTTAGCCAGGAGTAACCCCTGAGCATCAAATGAGTTTGGCCGAAAGAAAAAAAAAAGCTCAAATTAAATATCCATTAATTCATACTTATATTTTAAATAAACAATTGATAAAGATGATTACACACGTTTCTGTGCAGAAGAAATACTAAATAATTTTTATAAATAACTTTCGTCAAAGAACAAGACCATTAAATTCTGTGAAATGGTGGGTTGTGTGTTCCACAATTCCCAGAGATGGAGAGGGATACCCAGGCCCCTAATTCGGATAGGACAAGAGATACAGGTCCAGCAGCATTTCCGATGCTGAAAATAATTCACACACAGTTGGGAATTAATAGCAGTCCAGAAACTCACACTGTAAGCTGTTCACTCACAAGTTGGTTGATCTACCACGTGGAAGGAACCACGAGCCAAGATGGCAGCTTCCTCCAAAGCAGCCTTCATTGGGGCCCATCCCCAAGAGGAGGGGAAAAGCCCTTTGAGGAGGCAATGGGGAAACATCTTTATAACATGTAAACCAAAGTAACAAATCGAGAGTTATTTAATTAGAAGAAATATGAGGACCAATCCAAATGCCTATACCAACAAATTATTTTTATAAATGTGGGCCTTTGTATAGAGATTTAATTCTAATGAGTGCAGTAGACGATTGAGACATCATTTACAGTAAATATAAATAGCATAGGTTTTCTTAGCCAGATGATCAAAATCTATATAAGTTGTCATGATGACTTTATGTTCCCTGCATCTAATGGAGTGAAAATAATTTTCCTTCTTCAAGGTACTTAACTCCAGTCTAACCATGAGAAAACAACAGTATAAATGCTGGTGATAATATATATATATATATATATATATATATATATATAAGTTATCTAATCATTGCCAATTGAAAATAGTGGAAAATGCTATAAATAAATACTGAAAATTTCCTCATGCTATAATGTGGAATCCAGCATAAAATCTTGACATAGAGAAAAATAACATGGAGTAGGGAGTTGGCCTTGCCTGCAGAAGGACATTGTTTCGAATCTCAGTATCCCATATGGTCCCCTGTGCCAGCCAGGAGTGATTTCTGAGCGTAAAGCCAAGAGTAACCCCTGAGAGCTGCCCGTTGTTATCCAAAAAACAAAACAAAACAAAAAGCTAAAAAATATCTTGACATAGGAAAAATGAATAGACAGAGCGAATCATTAAATATTGGCTGTATTTGATAATATTTATAATAATTTATTAGAGATACTAAGTAGAATCACTTAAATAAAATAACAAAATATAAATATAGTTATTATATAAATACTCTATTAGTATATTTGTCTTGCAACTTATCTGTAAATATTAAATGAAACCAAATGAATTATTTATTAAATAAACATCATGTTTAGAATTAAGGTGTAACATAATGCCCTGAAAAGAAACACTTATAAAACTATAGCTATAGGCTGAAGTATTTGCAAGAAACTACTGTTAGCCATGAACTTGACCCTTGAGAATTCAAGGCCATGATCTAGTTCTAAAAACAGCATGATACATATACTCAGAACATAAATCATATATGAAGAAAGGGCATGGATGACTGAATAATTGTATTTTATATTAAAGTTTTCCAATATATGAAGTGATTTGTTACACGAATTTGTTTCTTGAAAGGAGGACATTAGTAGCAGAATTTAAATCATAAAACAAAATATTCACAATATCAATTTTTACAAGTTAAGTATTCATACCTAGACTTTTTAAATTTTATTTACAATCAACTTGTAATTTTGTTGTCTTGCTTTAGTGTGTACTATTTTGCTTCATTTAAACATTTTAATGAAATAGCACATGAAACATGTAATACATGAGAGGTTATATAAGTTATTATATCTTAATATTATGTTTTAAGTGATATTAAATTTCATTTATGGACATAGTAATTGTAATTTGGATTTTTAATTTGGATACATTTTCATTAGCAGTATGCTTTATCTTACTTTTTCAAAACGTCTAGAATAAATTCTTGTTCTTATGGCAAACTGAAGTTAAATTCTGCCCTGTAGCAAAAATGGGATTACTTAACCAAGCTTTCATTTATTATAAACAAATTAGAATTTTTAGAAATCAGTGCTTAGAGATAAAAAAAGAAAATAACTGAAAGAAGTTATGACTGAGTGAGCACAATCTATAGAGCTTTCAAAATACACTCTCCAATGCTAATTTAAATATTTACTGAATGTTAATATTCAGATATAGAAATGTGTGCATATTTGTTTTCCTGAAGGTCTAGGAATAAAATGATGAATGTTAAATTTCAGAATTAAAGCAGCTTATTTTATAGAGGAGTTTTTTTGCTGTCTTGTAATTGTATGAAATATGGTTTCTTTTCTCTACTGATGTCTTTCTTTATTCTGATATGTCACCATAACTTCATATATTAAATTACAATTATATTCATGCAAATAATAGCATGCTATGAACGATTATAGAAAGTAAAAATACAAAAAAAAAGGTTAGCCTTGGGGCCTGGGAAATAGCATGGAGGTAAGGCGTTTGCCTTTCATGCAAAAGGTCATCGGTTTGAATCCGGGTGCCCCATATGGTCCCCCGTGCCTGCCAGGAGCAATTTCTGAGCATGGAGCCAGGAGTAACCCCTGAGCACTGCCGGTGTGACCCAAAAACTAAAAAAAAAAAAAGAAAGTAAAAATACACAATACATTACTGAACACAATAATTCACAGTAGAATGAATGAAAAGTGGAAATAAGATTTATTATCTAACTGCTTCAATATTGGTCAAAACTACAGTTCCTTTACTCTTATACTATACATAAAAATTCAGAGAAAGAATGTAACTTACAGCTTTATAAGTTTAAATATAAGTTGAATTTCAATTAAACTTAAAAATATCATTCAGTTTAGAGAATTTCTTATAAGTTTAAATCAGATATTTATTTTAACCTTAAGATCTTCACAAATAATATAACCCATGAACTCCAGAAACTAATTTGGTATTTTATTTTCCAAAAATTGCAATGGTCATGCTTTAACTAAGTTTTCCTCTAGTCTTTGAAGTATAGGTGATGCTAGATGTCATATCTGCCTCATCTAATTTTAAATTTTTCATTTCTAGAAAGTGTTACTATGGCTTCTTTCAATTCTTCAGATATAGACTGTTAGTGGCATATACATTCAGTCTTAAGAAGATAGTTGCATGGTTATTGGTAGAAGTAGGTACAAAGAACTACATTTAAATACTGAAAGTATCAATGGATCATTTATTTATTTATTTATTTATTTATTTATTTATTTGGTTTTGGGGCTACATCCAGCGGTGCTCAGGGGTTACTCCTGGCTGTCTGCTTAGAAATAGCTCCTGGCAGGCACGGGGGACCATATGGGACACCGGGATTCGAACCAACCACCTTTGGTCCTGGATCGGCTGCTTGCACGGCAAACACCGCTGTGCTATCTCTCCAGGCCCGATGGATCATTTTTTAAGAACCGCATAGAACAGAGCAGAATCCTATGTAGATTGAAAAAGGACCAAGTTGGCAGAGATCAAATTCCAGGGAAATAAAAAACATTTTATTTGAATTATTGAGTGCAGGAATTTAGAGAGTTAATACAATGGCTGAGCCTTTTGTATTGCACCCAATTAGATTCTTGTTTTATATTATAGACTCCCAAGCACCACCAGGTGAAGTTACTAAACACTGATCCAGAAGTACCAGAACTCCTCAGTGTAAGATGCCCCAAAGTCAAACAACAGAATGAAACAGAAGACAATAAACAAGTCGAAAAAA
>PVKC010026265.1:0-16195 GCA_004027635.1 Crocidura indochinensis | reverse complement strand
AGAAATTGCTCCTGGCAGGCACGGGGGACCATATGGGGCACCGGGATTCGAACCGATGACCTTTTGCATGAAAGGCAAATGCCTTACCTCCATGCTATCTCCCGGGCCCCTGTGGTGCTTATCTTTATTGTTGGAGTGCTCACTGGTTATTTTATTTGACACTTCTTTTTGCACTGTTTAGGTGTTTCATCTTCTTTTTCCCCTTTGTATCTCAAACCAATGATGAGCGCCTCTAGAAGGACTCCGCCCATTTTTGGCGTATTTGATTTTTACCCCAGTTTATCACTTTCACTTCTTCAAACAAAACCGCATAACTAGAACTATCTAGTCCCACCTCCCAGTTAGAGGGGAAAATAAGGGAAGTGCCAAGACCAAACAAGTATAAGACCACTAAGCTGTAAGCTAGGCACAGAGGAGACCATATATTCTAGCAGCCCCAAGGGAGAGGGAGGTGGATATGGGTGGTAGGATGGAAATGGAGGTGGAAGGAGGACAATTTGATATGGGAATTCCCCTGATTTTATGTTAATATGTACCTAAAATATTGTCAACAATATACAAAAAATAAAGAAATATTATTAAAAAATAAATATATGTATGTATATATATGTATATATACAGTGAATATATGTATATATAGGTATTTTATTAAAAGTAATTTGGAATTCTTAGGAAACAATGATGTCAAGAAAGAGAAAAATTAACTTGGAGAGTAGGATATTAAAAGAAAAGTAGATTTTTTATCTCTGTATCTGATATGCCAGAAAATAATGTCTGTGTACAACGTATATAATTTGCATCAACACTATGAAACTCAACATAAAGATAAATATGATTGTTTGGTTGGAGAGTGAGAAAAAATAAAATATTAAAACTGAAAACTACTGGAGCCAGAGAGATAGCATGGAGGTAAGGTGTGTTTTCGTTTCATGCAGAGTGAGTCATTGGTTCGAATCCCGGCATCCCATGTGGTCCCCCAAGCCTGCCAGGAGTGATTTCTGAGCTTGGAACCAGTGCTGCCGGGTGTGACCTAAAAGCCAAAAAACAAAACAAAAAAACACACAATATCAAAAAACCAAAAAAACCTGAAAATTACATTGACAACTCAGTAAAATACTTATGTGAAGCAGAATAGGCTAAATATTTCATCACTGCTATTTCATTACTGCGAGAAAGTTTTCAAGTTGCCAAGCTAATAGCACGCACTAGCAGACCATTCATAGAGGGCAAATTTGTTAAAGAATGCCTTGTTTCTGTTGCCAAAGAGATGTGTCCAGAGAAGGCCGATTTATTTAGTACAGTGTGTCTTTCAGGACCTACAATTAGATGGAGGATTAAAGAAATGGGGGACAATTTGCATCAGCATTTGCAAACCTCCACCAAATACTTTCACAATTTTTCTTTGCACTCCATGAAAACAATGATATTTGTGATTCTTCACAACTTCTCATTTTTTGTGTGTTATTTTAGGTGGGCCACACCCGGTGATGCTCAGGGGTTATTCCTGGTTATGCATTCAGAAATTGCTCCTGGCTTGTGGGACCCTATGGGACGGTGGGAGATCGAACTGCTGTCTGTCTTAGGCTAGTGTGGGCAAGGCAGACACCTTACCATTTGCTCCACAGCTCTGGCCTCAGGCAACTAGTTTCTATTTGTGGGACGAATGATTATTTCCAAGTCACAGAAGAGCTTACTGCACTGCAAAGCATCAAAGGAACAACTTCAGGCAAGTATATCTATGAAAAGGTTTGCCATTTTTATGGAACTGGACTGGGAAAATTAGCCAGCATGACAATTTATAGTGCTCCTAGCATGGTTGTGTCTAAGAAAGGAGTAATTTCTCACATTAGTCAAGACAAAATAATCATTCTCATCTAATAGCCATACACTGACTCTTCTATCAACAATTTGTGTTGTAAATAACTGAAGTGGGACTCTGTTATGAAAATGTTGGTATCTTTTGTTGACTTCACTAGAACTCATGTACTAAATCATGGATAATTTCAGGAATTTTTCTCTGAACTAATTTTTGACTATGAAGATGTTCTATGTCATAGGAAGTCCATTGGCTGAGTCCAGGGAGAGTTTTGAAATGTTTCTATGAGTTACTTCCACAGATGACAACTTTTCTGCTTTCAAAAAACAAAGAAGTACCAGAGCTCAGTGATGCCAAATGGAAATGGCACCTTGCCTTTCTGACAAGTGTAACAAATCTACTCAACATTTTCAATGTGCAACTTCAAGGAAAGCGGAAGCTCATCTGTGAAATGCAACTACATGTCAACACATTTGAAGTAAAATTAGGCCTCCTCATCAAACAAATGAAGGAGTAAAACTTCTGCCATCTCCCCACAACTCAAAATCTGTTAGTGGAAAAACAATTGGTTGCATTCCCGAGCAAAACATGTGTTGATTCACTGGAAATACTGAAAAAGGAGTTCCAAGTTAGATTTAAATTGTTTCATCTCCATGAACAGATCATACAGCTTTTCTGTAACCCATTTTCTATTGACATTGAACATGTGGATACAATTTACCAAATGGAACTGGCTGACCTGCATAATTGTGATTCTCTGAAGGACATATTCAAGTCAATCAGCCTTCTTAATTTTTATGTATCTCTCCCCCTTGAGACATATCCTCATCTCAGGAACAATGCACTCAAAGTGGCAACCATAGTTCCCATTGAAATACTAGTAAGTTTGTTGATTTAATTTTACTTCATTTTAAGTATTGTATGTTTTTCCATTTTGTTTCTTCACTTGAAAATAAGTATATACAGTGTACATAGGAATTTGTTTATAATTTTTGTTTTTACTGTAGTCCAGCACTCCAATAGTCTGAGGAATAGTGAACTGGCCCAGTTTAAAAAGTTTGAGGACCCCTTATGTAGACTAAGGTAGCACTTTCTTTTACTTAGTTGATACTGGTTTGATTCCCAACACTACTTAGAATTGTTCCTCAAACATCACCACAATTGAGCAGAGAGATCATTTGTATGTGTGACCCAAACACTTGACCGTTACTTCCCACTCTCTTCTTTCCCCAAATACTACATAATCTTCCTTAATGCATACCAGATCTATACTTATAATTCACACTTCATTTTGAGAAAGCATTTTTATTTGTTTTGGGGATGATAGGGAGAATATGTTGAGCCACACCCAGCAGTGCTCAGATAGATCAAACTCCTGGCTCTGAACTAAGGATCACTGCTAGTAGTGCTTAGGGGACTCAATGTGCTGAAGCAGGCAGGCTGGTAGGGAAGATTCCCTACCTTCATCAAGAAGGCAATGAATTCTTGAGAGGTAATAAAGCACTAGCTGAAACAATGTCTAAGAATGCATATCAAAAAAGAACATCAACTAATTTCTGACAACCTGGGTAGAAATACCCTAGTGGGGCAGGTTGGGAAAACGCAATAAATGATATATTGAAACAAAGAATTTACACACATGTGTTACCTGTATATGTGGTCCCTGAACACATGTTGCCTGCACCTCCTCTCTTGAGAGGTGAACTTTCCCACTTTTGTGCACTGTTGTAGTCCAGGCTTTTTACACTTTGGAAAAGCCTGAAATCTTAAACGAATTACTTATCATCTCATTGCCCTTCCTTTGTACTTCTAAATAAAACTAGTTTTACTCCTTTGTCTCCAAAAGTTCTTTACTATGAAGGTAGGTGACAAATACAAAAGGTCTGGGTAAGATCTAGGACTGACTTTGCTTTCCTTTCCAGAGCAAGACTCATGGTCCTAGATCTTTTCAACCACTTCACCTGGTGGCAGTGGTGAATAGAGGATAAACAGAAGATTTCTTTTTGTTGCTGTGCCCTTTCTCCTTCCTACTTCATAAAAGTCACCTGCAAACCTTCACCTGCATCATAGTACTGGAGACTGAACCCAGTCAGCTATGGTTACTTGCAAGGCAACCTGTACTATATCTGATTTCATTTTTATTCTTATTGTTAACTAAGCATTATATATATATATATATATATTTATTTTTATAAATATATATATTAAGTTACATGAGAACTAGAGGGAAAATACATTGAGGAGGATGCTTGACTTACACTGGGCCTACCCAGGATCAATTCCTGGCATCTCACATCTTTACCTGAGCCCAGTAGAGGTGATTCTTGAGTGCAGTGCCAGAAATAACCCTTAAGCACAGCTGGGTATGAACCCCAAAATTAAACAAGACAAAACAAGGCAATTAATTACATCACAAACACTAAGAGCAATTGGAGAATACTTAAGTCAACTTTTTTTAAGTTAGTTTTTTTTTTTTTTTTTTTGGTTCTTTGGGCCACACCCGTTTGATGCTCAGGGGTTACTCCTGGCTAAACACTCAGAAGTTGCCCCTGACTTGGGGGGACCATATGGGACGCCGGGGGAATCGAACTGCAGTCCTTCCTTGGCTAGAGCTTGCAAGGAAGACACCTTACCTCTAGTGCCACCTCTCTAGCCCCAGTTTTTAAGTTAGTTTTAAATTTAAAAAATACATTGTCATTGTTCCAAATGACATTATTTGAAGGTATAATTTTTCATTGTTTATTTTTGTTATTTATCATAATAGGTTTATAATGGAGCATTTCTTTCATTTCAATTCATTTTCAAAGATGTGATTCACAAGAAAACTTCAATGCAATTATAAGGTACTGTTATGTTTATGCCTATAATTAAGAAGAAACTAAAATAAAGAGAAGTCAGATACTTTTACTAGTCAATTTAAATTATGAAAAGACCCAATAAACTCAATTTGAATAAAAGTCTGGAAGCTAACATTATGATTCTTTAAGTTATATTGAAAAATTCTTTGTAAAATTTTAGCTTAAGGAGGGCTGAAATGGTGGAGGATACATGACTTCCATTCGGCAACACAACCTTGTTTTGAGACACTGTTTAACCCAGATAAACAGTAAACTTTCCTTCAGTACTAAAATCTTAAAAATTCTCTCTGGATAGTCGATGGTTTTCCTATACTTCCCTAAAGCTCTCACTATGAAATTTATTTTCCACTGTACTGTGAGAACAAATGAATGAATTTTAATAGATTTCCTCTTTCAGAACCAAAAGATGTCTTCATTTGCAACCATTTCTTTGTAATTTTTAAACCCTCTACCCTCTCACCATCCATCTACACATTCATTTGGTTATCTCATTGGTATCTTTGAATGTAAACTGAATGTAAACCTTCTCACTAAAGACATCTCAAAGAGAATCAATGTCTTATTTTCTTTATGAGTTACAAACACATACACATATCCTTCAAGTTTCTTACTAAAGTTTCTTGCTTGTACTTTGCAAGTATCAATAATTGTTCATGTCCACCATTAAACTGTCAGCTTATTGCAGGCAAGTATCATCTTTTAGTTTTCTCGACATAGATCCAAAAATCTAATTTTATAACCCAAATATTTCAGTTGAATTCTAGATAATAGTATGTGCTATTTCATGTCTACAATTTCTGAAACTATCGCAAGCATCTCACATCAAGTGTATCCCATACAAAAGTGGTAATCTCTCCATTTGAACTGCTCGTTGCATTGTGCATTATCTCAAACAAGTATTCCTTATCATTTAATGGGAATTCATAGCAAATCCTGAATTTATTAATCCTAGTGCTCAGTGAGATCAATAACAAAGTCATATCTATTTTCCTTTAGTGTCTATTGCTTATGGTACACTGCAGTATCATGTGCAGAGGACAGTAAATTGAATCTATTGGTTCAAATGGTAGAAAGAAGGCGATTAGTAGCAGACTTCATAGACTTCATCAGAAGTCTATTTAGGAATTATCCTAGTCCTTTGAAATCTCTGTCACTAGGAGTGGGATATATTTTCCATTTGGGGGCTAGAATATCCAATTAAATAAAACTGAAGATGAGCAAAAGTTTTTCTGCTAATTTTTAAAATTTCTAATGAAAGAACACAGACCACAGAACTCTAATCAATATAAGAAGTAAATACATATAAATAAAAGAAAAGAAGGCAAGTGCAATAACTCCTAAACTATTTCTTTGGCC
Source organism: Crocidura indochinensis (assembly GCA_004027635.1). Classification (NCBI taxonomy): domain Eukaryota; kingdom Metazoa; phylum Chordata; class Mammalia; order Eulipotyphla; family Soricidae; genus Crocidura; species Crocidura indochinensis. The sequence continues at coordinate 10,165 of PVKC010026265.1, read as the reverse complement.
TGAATATTGGAGTTAAATCTACTATAGATCTAAAGGCATTGGGTTTCAAAGATTTGTCAATGTAGAATCATAAAGTCTAATGAGTATACCAGACTGGTAGAAGATATTGTTAGTATTGAAAGCAGTATATGTGCAAGGATAGGATAATTAATATAAGGATAATAATCATGTTCTTTTTACTCAGTTTTGCTATAAACCAAAGAGTGTACTGAAAAAGGTCTCTTTCATAATAAGGAGACCAAGGTGATATATTAAAGGGTAGAACATATATCTAGTATGATTGAGACCTTGATTTTGAAAGGTGAAATCTCTCATATTCTGCTCAACATTACTAAGTGTAGACCCGGTGACATCTGAGTACCACTATGATCCTGGTAGTCAAAATCAGCACAAGAGTTTCAAGTACTAAATTGTAGAGAGGCCAAAACTGCAGGTAAGCATTACCAGGAGTGCCCCTCCTCTATAGAATGTTCAAATTGACCCTTATACATAAATAAGTTCTTTGAAACAAAATAATTTTATGTAAATGAAAATTATCATAACAAGAAGATTGATTAGGTTAATACAATACAATCTAATAATAGATTTTGAGATTAAAATATCAAATACTTTGTGCATTCATATTATATATAGTCGATATTAAATTTAATGTATTAGTATTAAGTTTTATATAGTGTCAAATATACTATAACAACATTAAATAGCAAATGCAATTATCATGCCAGTAGAATCACAGGATATCTGATGGAAAATATACATAATAGTCTATGAACCTCAGTGAGACAAAAGATTAACTCAGAATACTTAAGTAGCACCAACCATTGCCTATTAAATTCATAGACACTGTCTTTAGTCACATGCTGGAGAGATACAACAATCTCTGCAAATTGACCTTTGTGGATCTGTTTTGAGACATCCATCATCCTTTGTGTTGTAATGAGCAATTTGGAGTAGATATCTTTGTGTCTGAATGGAGGCAGGCTATGGTGGAATGTGGGAGATTGGGGACACTGGTGAAGGAAGGTCATACAAGTGGTGGGTTGGTATTTAGATATTTAATGGCCTAAAAGGGCTATATTATGAACAACTTGCTAAGTCATATTGTTATGATAAAAATTAGAAAGATAATGTTTGTTATTTTATATCATTTTTATAGCTACAGTGATAAAATGCTTTAGATAGATTATGAAATATCCTATTGCAGAAGCTCTTAGTTGTTGTACTGCTAATGGACATACGAGTAGTTTACAGATTTGAATTATGAAAAGTAATTCAGCTACATTAGAAAAGGTAAAATTTCATTTTACTGGAATTTGGATGAAATTAGAGGGCATTGTGCTAAGTGAACTGAGTGAACAAATATTGATGTTCTCATTTGTGGGGTATGAAGAAATTGCAAGGGAATAGATAATCCCCAGTGGAAGAAAAACATGTTTCTTCTGTGAACTGTGAACTAAGATTGCAAAGGTGGGAAAGGACAAATCGTGGCCTTCGGATTGCAGTTGAGAAATAATAATTGCAAGAGTGGTATAGTATTATTGTAAATGTAAAACTATAATATCATAATTTTTAATATGCTGCATCAATAAAAACAATGCAAACAAAACAGGCTATTAAAACATTTGTCATGAGAAATATGTTTATTTCTAAAATGGTAAGGTTATTTCAGTAGGCTTAATATAACTGTAAATGGGTCACACCTAACACTAAAACTAATATCAATCAACAAGAATTTGTAGGCATTTAATAGGCATCTACAATCATTTTCCCTGCAGACAAATCAGTTAACACCAAACTGCTTTTATTCCAGAAATCATCAACTTATCCCTTTGCAGTCAGTGCTCTTTCTGACTCCTGAATAAAGATAACCACATTCCTTCCACTTCTTTTTTTTTTTGAGATCCTTATAATCATTAATATCCAATTGGTTATTTCAATCAACAGTTTGCACCACATATATCTATAAATACAATGGCTCTCTGCACATTTTCATTGACGTATAGTTAAAATATTGCATTATATTTTCCAGTAAATTTCAAACATGTCTTTTGACTTGTCATGTTACTCTTATTCATCTTTCTTAGTGCATACAGAGCTCATTTTTCAGTGTGTGATGGGGATTTTATCGTGGCACATTATACGTAACATCATTCATTGGCTCTTCATAAGTCAAAGCATACAAGTCAAGACTCTTAAAAATGATCTTAAAGAAACTAGCCCTAAAGAAATAAAGAGATAAATTAAGAACAAACTCTTTTTTGCTAAGATTAAGTATATGAAGAATAGTCTCCTTTTTCTCCTTCTTGTCCTATTATTATATATGTAGAATAGACATGCAGACTGAAAACTTTCTCTGAAATCTAGCCCACATGAATTTATTAGCCACTTTGTTGCCTAATACCCTTCAAATTATATTTTTTAATCATTCTTCCCAAATACTTTCCTAGAATAACTAGTTCATGAGAGTATGTCCACCAACATGATATGAATTGGCTCTTGCAAGCTTGTTGCTAATAAAACACTTGATCAGTCTATTTGTTTGTCTTTTAATTACTGGACATTTGAGCAATAAGGGAATCAGATGCTTGTTACAGTGACATGATATATATTAGGTTAGGAATAAAAAGTCTTTTTTCATTTCTTTTTGTTTTTGCTGTTCTGTTACTGTTTAATTCTGTTCACTCTACTAATCACTCTGGATAAATACAGTTTATATGCATTTTATTGGGATTTTTTTGGTGGAGGGCGCTCAGCAATGCTCAGCAATTATTCCTGGCTCTTCCCAGGAGTTACTTCTGGAGGTGCACGGGAGACTATATAAGGTGTTGAGAAAAGAATATGCAAAATAAAATAGCTGCCTATTGTAATATCTGCTCAAACTCCATATATTTTTCTTTGATATTAATAATCTATTGAGTTTCCCTAGTCCCCTTTATGATATATGTGTCTACATATGCATGTAAATGTATATATGTATTCATTGTTTTTAGGTTTAAAATAATAAAATTCATCTGCCAATGTACATAAAATACATATAATGTAACAATAATAATATTTCTACCAAATATACACAAAACTATCACTAAATGCAGGGCATATTAGTTTTATGTTGTTAATTATTTTCACTTCAATAAATTATAATATTTAATGTGAGGATTATATATTTTTATTAATCAATCCTCAATAATAACTCAACAGTTGACACATCACCTCAATGAGGTGTACCTGTTTTGAATGAAAACTTTGTTAATAAATATCAGGCATGGAATAATCTCCCAAAATATTTATAATACAGTTAGGGGAATAAATTTAAGACAAATTCACAAACCTGATTTGGTATAAGAAAAGTATAATCTTTCATGATGTTTTGAAACCAAAACAACTACACTCACATCTCCAGAATTTGCAAAAGGTTGAAGTATTGATTCTTCACAACTGAGTACAGGAAATATAAACATAATTTTCCAAACTTTTACAGACACATAATTAGATTATTTTCCCAGAGCACTAAATAGTTTTCAGAACTAAAAGTAGCTATAGAAAATTACATTTTCATAACATTTCACTAAATTATTAAATAGGCTAATTTTAAAATATTACATAAGTCAATAAAACTTCTTTTGGGGGGTCACATCCGGCAGTGTTCAGGGGTTACTCCTGGCTCCATGCTCAGAAATTGCTCCTGGCAGGCACGGGGGACCATATGGGGCACCGAGATTCGAACCAATGACCTTTTGCATGAAAGACAAACGCCTTACTTCCATGCTATCTCCCGGGCCCCAAGTCAATAAAACTTAATAAATTCATGTTCTAGAGTAATACTAATCAAAAGTATTTTGATTTCCATAAAGGTGATTAAAAATTTTCCAAGAGAACAACATTACTAATTGTAGTTAGATCCTAATCCATTTAATACACTTCTCAACATTTAACTTAATATGCTGGAAGTAGAAAATACACTTTAATGATATTATCACTTTACAATTTGATTATTCATTCATATTAACAAAGCAGATTTGAGATTTGACTAAAGCATATTTTACAAAATATTGCAAAAGAGAAGGCATTTCATACTTTCAATTCTCATTTACTTCTCCCTACTCTGATATATACTTTTTCCTAAAATAAGAAACTTCTTTAAGGGGAAGAGAATGGTGGGGGAGAAAATAAAAGAAACTTCTTTATATCATAGTTTCCAGCACTGTTAACCCTCCACCAAAATACTGTTCTCTTCTTTTCATTATATATGATTATGTCTAGGAAATAGCTACCTAGGAAAGGATTTGAAACTCTAGATTTTTATGCACATGAAGTACGATTGAGGAGTATTATCACATCAAGGAACATAACTAGAAACAATATATATTTGTCAGTCTCAGGATTCTTGAGAAAATGTCTTTAATTTTCTCCACTTTTCATTACTGGAAGTAAAGTATCCTTTGTGAGAGAGGATTTCTTTGAACATATGAGAAGACAAATCAGGTTCTCTCTGTCGCTCTGTCTCTCTGTCTTTATCTGTGTTTATGTAGCTGTCTCTCTCTTTTTCTCTCTCATTAAATGCAGATAATGAGGTATAGGCAAAATGTGACACTTTTCTTAAACAATACATCTATGTATTGTGGACTCCATCCTGCTTTCCCTAAAGGTTATTTTCATCATAAGGATTTATCCTCATTTATAGCCAGAGCCATAGTATACGAGGTCTGTTGCTTGCTTTGTACCTCAGTTTGATGCCAGCAACCCATGTTCCCTGTCCTGAGTTCAGGGCCATGATTAAGCATGAGCATCTGAGCACCATAATGGTTGCCCAACCAGCCACCTTAAGAGGGGGGTACAATGTTCAACTTCTACAAAATGCATGACAAAAATATGATCTTACTGATCATCAGAATTATCATATTATCAAAATTACATATTGTTATACAAGAATATACCCCACATTAATAATCAAAATTAATCAAGGCACAAGAGCACAGAACACAGGGCACCAGGACATACTTGGAGCCAAACTAAGGTCTTACAAGAGTTTTTCAGACCTTCTAGTCAGTTACTTATGATATTTACATGTAAAGTGATATAAAGAAAATAGGTGATAAAGGATGAAAGGTATGGAGTAGAGTGGGAAAAAAGATCTGGATTAGCTGTGAAAGGCAACCATTTCTTGAAAAGTGAAACAGAAAACAGATTCAAGTCAAGTAAAGCAGAGAAGATAGGGTAATACTTCCAACCTCCACCACCCCATAGGTTTATAAATAAGGTTCTATTCATAAAACAACAAATCTGTATTTAAGTTTTCTGGATTTATGTGTATTGAAATGATTCTGGAGCCAATCACAGTGACATGAGAATAGTGTGATTTTACTTTGCTGACCACTATTTATCTGCTAAAACTTCTTATTTTCCTTTAATCCTCCCCTCTTCTCTCCCTTCATTTCCCCTCCTCTCTCTCCTTTCTTCCTTCCATTATTTCTAATTTCTTATCTTTAATCCTTCCTTCACTCCTTCCTTTGTTCCTTCCTTCTTTTTCTTAATCCTTCCTCCCTCCCTTCCTTCTTCCTCCCTCTTCCTTCCTTCCTTCCTTCCTTCCTTCCTTCCTTCCTTCCTTCCTTCCTTCCTTCCTTCCTTCCTTCCTTCCTTCCTTCCTTCCTTCCTCTCGTTTCTTTTCTTTCTTTATGTTTTAGTGTGGGAGGGAGAAACAAAACCTAAGTGGTCTGGGGTGTAAGGAAACTGTTCATGGCAATACTCAGCCAACCAACAATATCACAATAGATCATGAGGTCCCTCGAACTACCAGTGTTATTCTAACAGTGCTTGCCTAATTCTATGGCCATATTCTGAGATTCTCAGGTGGTAATAGAGGCCAGGAATCAAATACAGATAAATGCTCACCCAAGTGGTATAGCATCTAAGTCTTTAAATTGCTTCTTTCCAAAAATAATAAATTAGAATATTTGCATGATATTAAAATCTCTTAGGCTAAAATCATTCCCATCTTCCCAAATGCATCACCTTAGGCAATTATCAACAATACTAAAATACTTAGAAATTAAGGAAATCTGAGGAACATTTTAAAAGTAATATATTTTACTTATTTAAGAAAGCTATTTTTTAAAGAAATGATTGGAGTAGGAAATTATGGAGTTAATGTTTCATGTCATTGCCCATAAGAAACCAAATACAAATATTTTATTTAGACTTAAAAAGTATGTGTAACATATAATTTAGAACAAATTTTTACTTGCTGCTTCTACATGTGTTTTATGATTTACTTTTATTTCTGATATCTATCAATTATTTAAAAATGTAGTATTCATAGATGGAAATCTATAGTAGAGTGGGTTGGGCCTTTGGCATGCAGATGATGAGATTTGATCACTGTCATGCTCTATATGGTCCTACTGGGCCTGCCAGGAATGATCCTTGAATATGAAGTGTGTGGCGTAAAACAACAAAGAAATTAGTATCCTAGGGGCCAGAGTGATGGTACTGTGGGAGGGCTTTTGCCTTGCACACAACAAAGCCTGAACAGACCCCATTTCCTGGCATCCCATATATTTACCCAGGCCTGACACGAGCAATATATTTGTTGAATCACTCCCTGTGGTCCTCAGGGTTTACGCCTAGCTCTGGGCTCAGAATTTGCTAATGGCAGACTTGGGGGACCATTTAGGGTGCCAGTAACGAACCAGGGTTCATCCAGGGTTGGTCTGTGCAAGGCAAATGCCCAGTTAGTGTGCTATTACCACTCGGGCACCCAGGACTGATTTCTGAGGGCAGAGCCAGGAGTAACCCCTGACTGATGCAGGGTGTGACCCAAAAACATCACACCCCACCAAAATGTAATAACCTAGATTCTCTAAACTTTTTGTTGTTGTTTGTTTTGGGGTCACATCGGCAGAACCACACACCTTGCCCTACACTCAGAAATCGATCCTGACAAATTTAGAGGACCATATGTAATGAAAGCCAAGTTGGCTGGGAGCAAGACAAATACTGTGCTATCAATCTGACTCTTCAAATTTTTATCAAATATTACTATATCCCATGAAATACCATTTTTAAATTTAAAAGTTAGTTAATTTTGAGTAAATTATGATTCATACAGTGGTAATAGAAGAGTAAAATATCTTATGTTAACGAGTCAAAATTAAAAAAATGAAAGCTGGAAATATATAACACTGAGAAGTTGAAGATTCTAATAAAATAAAAATACTTCAGATAAAATATTTTAATCATATTTTATATTTTCTAAAATCAGTTCACATATTAAAGAAAGGGAAATAAAAATAATTTTATTACATTTCAAAATTACCTATAAAAACTAAAATATATGAAACATCTCAAGTCATAATTGAATGGCAATTTCTGTTGTCTTTATTAAATTTGAGGCAGCTATATCAAAAGACGAAAATACAGAAATAGCAACAAATCAGATAATTTTAAAATTTTCTTGTGGAAAATCACAGATCTAATTTAGTTTTAGCTGAGTATGAATCAACAAATTTAACTTAAAAATAGAAATTAAAACACCAGTATCCTACAGAATGGAAAAGAACTAGAGATACCTTTGACCGACTGTGGAAAAATACCCTTTAAGTATTTGCATTACAGAGTATGTCTTCTCATTTAGGTTGACAATCTGCCCCTTCACTCTTACTGAAGGAAGATAGTAATATTGATATGCCAAAAAAAATCACCATTAGTACAATTAATAGTTCCCTAACATTTGAAATAGGTTCAGTAGATTTTGATATTCTGAAAATGATGTCCGACAGAGATTACATTCACCTCTCTCACCCCAGACAATAAGCACAGACTATTTTTTTTATAAATATATAAAGGGAAAATTAATACATGGTTTACTTTTAAAGAAAGGCAATTGAATGGGATAAATATAGAGAGATGCTAATACAGAGAACATTTAGGCTAACTAAATAGGTCTTGGGGGAATGAGAAGATGAATAGTAGTCTCAATTATGTTCTTTACTGCTAATGACTGTAGTTCTGACAAGGGGGATGGGGTTTTCTGCCTAGAGTGAGGCAGGTTGATGGAACTGAGAACCCTCAAGTTCATTGCCTAGAAATCACTATCGGTGAAAGGAAAATAAACAGGTAATCACAACTTGTCAGGCAAGCTACATGAATATTTGCCCTGCCTTTGTTTTCTGGATATGTTGATATGCACGCATGTACTTTCTTGTCATCATCTTGAACTGGTTGCTAGATTTTATTTTCTAGTTCTACTGTCCACAGAGAGGTATTGCCTTCCGAGATTCCTAAGACTGGTGACGATGTCAGATTTGACTTCCTGTTTCAAAAGACCCACAGCTTCTTCTCCGGTTATCAATGACACATCATGAAAACAGCTCAGAGATTTTTTTTAGTTCTAGTCTGCAAATTACTTTATTCTTGTATTTTCCCTGATTTGATGATATCTTTTCCTCACTTATGATTCATTGATGCATATAATTCTTTTTACAAAAACAAGTCGTCTGTTTCTAGATGTCAGAGCCAAAATTCGTTTAATCTTCACTAATTATATTTTAGTGTTCTGTGAGAACTGAAATACAAATCAATAGGTTATTTTGCAATTTTATTCAAAAACTACTTTTAGTTTAAAAGAATAAATATATATGTATACACATAACATATAAATATGTTTTTAATTTTTTTCTTTTGGGGCCACAGTCAGTGATGCTCAGGGGTTATTTCTGGTTATGGGCTCAGAAATCTTTCCTGGCTTGGGGGACCATATAGGATGCAGGGGGATAGAACCACTGTTCATCCTAGGTCAGCCACATGCAAGGTAAATGCCCTACCTCTGCACCATTGCTCAGGCCCTACAGATAAATATTAATGTACATGCATATATATTCCTTCTCTCTATTAATGATTCAAATATTAAATTAGTATTTTATTGTATGCATAGAATATACAATTACTATTACATATATATTATATATAAAGTATTGCAAAATATTTTTTTCATATTAGGAAGAATGACCAAAATAAACACACACAGAATTATTTTGAAATAAAACCATGACTAGTGCAAACTACCCTAAATGTGAAACAATATTTTATTCTCAAAACAAAAGAAAAAAGGCTTTATGTTTTCCCAGGCATAGTTATTTTTAACAGTTTTACTTCTGATTCACCATGAATATTGCAGAGCAACACCCTAGACATTATTTTAAGACTGAAATATTAATTTTTATGATGTCAGTAATGTCAGTAGCAAGTGTTTTTCTGCTAAGTCCTCCTTTAGAATTTATTTGTAATGAAGAATCAAAGTCCAAACTATTTGGGAGTATATATCCAGTCATAGTTTAAGGACTAGCTACTCTAAAGCAGTTATTCAATTCAGAGAAAAGGCTTGGACTCTTGTGACAATTGCATAGTAATTTAATACCCCTTTGTTTCTTTTTCTTTACCACAGAAAATATCAACTCTGAATCTAGTTCTAGGGAACATGGCTTAAGTTAAGACTATATGTGTTTATTATTTGTGACAGACTTGTAAAGTATTTTGCTATAATTGCTTAATGACTAATTATAGTCATTCAGTTACAGATGTTCTCACCATATCAACTACTAATATTTGTAGAATACATGTCATATAGCTCTTAAAATTCTGTAGCCCTTTGTGTGTATAGTTAGTATTCTCAAGTACCATTTATAGAGGAATTTGACTCTGCCTATTGATGCCCTCACAATACTTTTGCATTGTCTTTTTATTACTATATATGTCACTTTATGCTTTCTAACTTACAATAATGGCTGTTACTCTGAAACCCATTAAGACTTGTTTTTAAAATGGTTCTACTTGTTCCTAAGAAGCTCTAAATTAGCTACATTTTTATTACAAGTGTAAATTGGGCTTTGTGGTTATTCCATGGTTATGCTTATTTGAAGCAATTGTTTGATCTTACATCATGGGTACTGTGCTGAATGTAAATGGGCCTTTTTCTTCCCTTACATTCGCTGTCAGAAATCTAATATAGCTTTGTAGTTTTTTTATATAACTATACAATGCCTGCAAATACCTACTTACAGTTTGGTTCTGAAGCTTAGTCTTTTAATCCTTGTTTGCCTTTGACCTACCCTCACTTAATCTCCTAATTCTTTCACTAAAATTTTTAAGTTTATTTTATTTTATCTATCAT
>PVKC010026264.1:0-16190 GCA_004027635.1 Crocidura indochinensis | reverse complement strand
CAACTATAAGCAGAGTCATTCTAGAGGTTCTCATCCTTGGTTTGAGAGACAAAGGGAAAAAAAGAATGTGAAACGCCACAACAGTTCAAAAAGTGGAATCAAATAAGATATCCAGTGAGCACTGCAGCAATAAAAATATGCACCACATAATTGCCATGGTCATGAGATAGAAAATATGACAAGGCACAAAAAGGAAGAAGAGAGAAGAAGAAAAAAAGTAAATACATAAATAAGAAAATGGACAAATACTTCAATATCCACCCCAGAACAAAGAAATGAACAAAAGCTAGATTTAAAAAAGGATTATTTAGTGCTTTTTATCTCTCCCCGACCCTGCATAGGCACAGTAAATATTGGGGTCATCTGAAATGGGAATCCCCTTGGCCTAAGAGAGACAGGGTTTCTCTACCCTTGGAATACATTGTCATGGGATTATCTATAGACTCTTTTCAAGTTCATTTACTCTCCCCTTGGTGCTTTTGTGGCATATAGAAGACTTCTGCTCCAATCTGGATGATAAAAACAGACCTCTAAATCTAGAGGTCTCAATTTGTGCACAGGTCAAGGAGTGGAACTTATTATGAAGACTTTCTTTGTGATTTTAGAAGTTCTGTTTCCTTGGTGTCATTTTAATCTGTCTTCTGTGGTTGGTGGTCTTGACCCTATGCTGAACCTTGATGGAGCCTGGGATATCTTCTTTTGTTATGTTTCCAGAAGACCCATTCAGTTGCAATTGCCTCAGTCAGGACTCTGGAATTAGAGGTCATGATTGTTGTGCAGGACATAAAACAAACCCTAGAGTAGGGCTTTCTTGTTGGTCCCAAAATACATACTACCCGATCATGGTTCTATCAGTCAGGCATCTGTAGATCACGTTCTTGGCTTTTGCACTGCCCACAGTATAAGTCTTCTGATTTTGTTTTATCATTAGTTGGTAAGGTTGATAATTTGTTTTTATGTCCATTTGTTCCCAATTTCCTCATTGTCAGGATATCATATTAGAACTGGCACATGTTGGAGTTCAAGTAGTATGTCCCAGGTGGGCTTTGGTTCCTGTAGCTGTTGTGAAGAACTTATGTCTGGCGTTCAGGATTCAAGTCTGGACAGTTGGTGTCTAATCTCCTGGAGTTTAAGATGGATCCACATGACATATTTTCAAGGTGGGAGATTCCCCTGTATTGTAAATAAGAATGAGTTCTTATCCCTAGTAGATAAGAGCTTGTTTATATACATGAGATTTCCCCTTTTTTTAGTGTGCCTTTGCAGGAAGAAATGGTGCTTTTGGGGGTGAAAAGAACAGAGAAACAAGCCGCACACCCAAAAAACATAAAAAATAGAAATAAAAAATATTTGCTCACATATGTATAGTGAAAAATGATTTTAAGTAAAATGAAATAAAAATAAAGAGGTAGTGTTAAACAGGCCTTATACTTATGATGGAAGTATAGGTTTCCTCATTGCCTTTTGAGACTTTCTTGTGGGATATGGATTTCCAGGAGCCTTTTCATCGCACACCCTGCCCTTCTTCAGATTGGTAACTTTTTCTAAAGAAAAAACAACAGTGTGGGCATTATAATATAATAGTAATGTAAGTACCAGAGTGTTGGAGCAAGAGGTAAGGCATCTACCTTGTTGGGTCTAGCCTAGGATGAACCATAGTTTGATCCCAGGTGACAAATATGTCCCCTAAACCAGGAGTGATTTCTGAGTGCATAGCCAGGAGTAACCCCTCATCATCACTGGATGTGGCTCCCCCCCAAAATAGTAACGTAGCCTGAATTGAAAAAAAAATAGCTTGCAAAACATAATGAACGGGGCCTGCAACTAAAGTCTATTGTATGCAGTTGCATATTTGCCTTTTTCAATGGTCTCTATTGGACATAAGCATTAGATTATAATACTAGACATAATCAAAAGGAAATAGATGAATTAGAGTATTTTGTCAAGACATTGTCATAATGAACACTGTATTTGGAGTCTAAAATGATAGAGCACTGAAATGTTAAATCAGGGTGATCAACATATAATTCCAAGGACCACTTTAGAAGAAGAACTTGTATAAGACCCAAAGCCATAAATTTCATTGAGTAAAACAGAGGTAGAATACTCTCAAGACTTACACCTCAAAAAAGTCTTTGATGATAGGATGCCAATGGCAAGAGCTGTAGCATCAAACCTAAATAAGTAGGACTACATCAAACTGAAAAGTGTCTGTATGGCAAAAGAAACACAGGCTAAAACTAGAAGACAGATAACTGATTGAAAAAACAATTTGCACTGAAATAAATTTTTCTTAAGAGAGTAATTAACATGTTAAAAATCGATATCATTTTAAAACAAGGTAGGAAATATTTTAACAAGTAATAGGTATTTATACAATAATTTTTACATATAAATAATTTGTGCTTTAGCACACTAATGGTTACTGAGCATCTAGAAGATCAGAGGAATGACACAGTTATAAGCTTTTCCCTATTTATTTCTCCCTGGATACTTTCGGGGGACTGGTGTTCTAAGAGAAGTGGTGTATGCAAAGCGAATGTTGAGCTCATGAAACTGTATATATTTCTAATTCTTAAAAAATTGGGAGCTATTATAAATTAAAGTCACTAATGCATGAAGAAATTTTCTTTCTCAAATCATAAAAAAACTGACCTTTCTTGGTGCCAAAGAGATTGCCTAAAGTGCATGCATTTCAAAGGACAGAGCAAGGTGCAAGCCCTGAACACCTATGGATATTGTCTGCTCCCTCCACTCCCCCAAAACCTGAAAAAATATGAACTTTCTCAATAAAAGAAAAGGAGATGTACAGGGAATTTCTTTCCAAAGTAAAAGTACGCACAGCAGAGGATTTATTCCTTGTAGCTAAGCCAATAAATACTGTTACAAGATCTGAGAAGGATGACCTGCAGATTTGAGACCTTAATAGTGGAGATATTTTTAGATATAATTCAATACTCAAATTAAACGCAAAACATAGCTGACTATATAGAAGCATTGAAAGCTCAGCATTTATACTCAAGTAAGCAAATTGGAGCATCCTGCACCAGCATCAAATTCTCTCTGCTTTTCACTGAGATACCCTTCTGCAATTCAGCTTAAATGGCAGAAAATTCGATGGTACATTTTTCCCAAATAAAGATGGGATAAGATGAAGGCCAGAATGCTGAAGAGTTAATTGCAACTCTATGATGACCTGTTACAACATATCTTTTGTTTCTCAACTTATTTTTAGGTAAAAGCGAAGTATTTGTTGACAAGAGAACTTTCTTAAATAGAATCATTTGCTTTGATCTTTGCAGGGTGACTAAAATTTAAATGTTGCCTGAAGGCCTTAAATACAGCCATATGCTTTTGCATACATTTTCACAACCCAGCAGCTGCTCACAGAACCTCTTCCATTTCAAGTTTTCTTATTGACCACTCTCTTCTACAAGACTTCTGTGACTGCCGGATGAAAATATTTATGAAAACACTGGGGCAGCGAGGATTGTCCAAGTGTTTTCAAAATGTTTGCTTGGCAAAGAGTTGCTGGCAGGCAAAAATGTGCTCCTACAAGGGCTTCAGTAAGCATTTATTCCTCCTTAGTAAATTACATTCGTAAATGTGGGAAGAGACCTAAACTGTGATCTCTAGAAGCTTTAAGTGAAACTGCTAAAATTCACTTTGCCTTAGAAAAGCTTTGCACCTGCCAACCCTGTCCCGTACAAATCATTTTAATAGATTCATAGGCAGGCTCGTTGTTTAACCACCTCTCTAATCACTGGCACAAACTGAAAGAGTTGAAGTTCCTCATGATCTCCCTTGAAAGAAAGCAGTTAATTGGTTTCATGAAAGTTGTTTCTTGAATGCCTAATTTGGAACTTGAAGTTCTAAGAAGGACAATAAGGTGAACTTGGAGAACTGGTGTTTTCAAATAAGAGAACTATGCAGAGAAGAACTGGAGAGAATGATACAGCAATGATGAAGTGAACTCAAAGAGCCAATGAGTATAGGGAATGAAAATATGTTACATAGTTCTAATAGTTCTAAAGTTGATTCAACAGATTAACTAGGAAACAAATTACAAGGGGGTAAATTTCTGCACTTGCAAGGATAACAGTGAACTTCAGTTATTCATCATTTACTTTCAGAATTGATGAGAATTTGAGATGGAAAAATAACAATAAAAATAAATGAACATGAAGCCAGATGGCTTTGGGGAAGTTGTTGCCACCATTATCAAGAATTCCTGGGAGAAGCACCTTCACAGCTGGTCAAGTCACAGCTGTCATACTAACCCATCTGGATTTTCGAATTTGCATGACACAGCCCCAATTACTTCTTTTTCTCTAATAGACATCCACATATGTGCCTATGCCATTACTTATTTTTTCCTTTTTAAAAAGTAACAACTGGGGTCTGGAGTGATAGTACAACAGGGCACTTGCCTTGCACACAGCCAATCTAGGTTAGATCCCCAGCATCTCATGTGGTCTCCCGAACACTGCAAGAATTAATTGCTGAGTGCATATCCAGGAGCAGCCTGAACAATGCCAGGTGTGGCCCAAAAAGAAAATCAAACAGACAAGCAAACAATAGTAATGACCAGATAGATAAAGTAAAAGAACAAATCTTACACAGAAAAACTAGCACACAGCAGAAGGTCTTATGGTATTTTTTCTTTTTAACTAAGCTGTCTTTGAAACAGCTTGGGAAAGAGTTGCAATAACACTCCCTTAGTAGTCTTTACACATGGGTGAGACCAGTTGAATCTGTCATCACTTATTGAAAAAAGCAATTTAACAAAAATTGTTAGATACTAAATTATTAACCATTGAAAGATCTGCACAGGGCCACTTAGAAAACACAACCAATTGTATGCATGTGTAGCATGTATAATACTCAAGTTCAATTTCCAGCACCCAGTATTGCTGAATGTAGCCCTGGGGGCCTCTAGAATCATCTGAGTGACCCAGGTAGCCCTGTCACTGCAATTTCCAAGCACATAGGATCATTGGGCCCTTGCATTGATTTCATGGCCTGGTAAGCCAAGAATTGCAAGTGGAAGGTCAGAAAGATAGTATAGCTGGTATGGTCCTGGCCTTACCTGTGGTCATACCTGGGTCAATCTTAACACCATATATTGTTCCCAAACACTGCCAGTAGTAAACAAACCTAAGTTAACTCTTCCTCTAGGTAACATGTGGAATAGAAATGATTCCTACCTCTCCTGATAAGCTTGCATATGGAAGAGCCAGAAATACAACCTGAGATGGAAGAGTAAACTCATTGTAAATCAGTAAATACTGGACCATATAAGCAGAACACTGCAGCTAAATCAAAGATTCATGAGGTAATAAATGTGTGTAGCTTTAAAGTTTTAGCAACTTGGAGTCATTTATAACATAAAAATAGCTAACAGACTTCAAATGGCTTCATCTCTTCCTAGAGTGGGTTCTCATTGCCACAACAAACTTCTTCCGAGATCTTCATGACTTAAAACATTTATTTATTATTAGAGTTTGTAAACCAAAGCATCTGAAACCAGTTTCAATGGCCTAAAGTAAGATGTTGGGAGGAATGGTTTCTTTTGGAAAGTTCTGGGGCAAGAGAGAAGATCAATCTTTGTGTGTTTTTCTAGTTGCTGATGATTGCCTACATTTATTGCCATGCCATTTTTTCTTCCATCTTCAAAGCTGATTACTCCAATGTCTGCTCCTAACATTGCCTCATCTTGTCCTCTCAATGAGGGTTTCTGAATTGGGTATCAGATAGTCCCTGAGAGCACTAAGAATTTCCCAAAATAGCACAAGTAAAGTTGAATAAATGCTAGGTGATGAGGGGATGCCACACAAACCTAAGGAGCCAACTAAGTGGAGGGGATGGGTATCACAGAGAAATAAGAAAAAAGATAGGTTTGTCAGGTGGTTGATGAGCATATTGAAAAACATTGATCAATATACAGTATTCGTCTTTCTGTATAAAATTCACTGAGTTTTCATTTCTGGATACTCAAGGATACACTCCCCATCTCCAAACCATAAACTCAGTCATATCAGCAAGTCTCTTTTGCCATTAAGTTAGCATATTCATATTCATCATATTCATATATATATTCAATATATTCAATATATCATATATTAATCATAATCATATATATACAGTATATATAATATATATTCATCATAATAATATTCATGATTCAAAAAAGCACATGGGTTTATTTGTTGATTATTTTTCAGGTTCTATATTTCTTTGTCCAAAAGCTATCAAGTTTATATTTTCATTTGTCAACATAGCAATAGAAAGTTCACATATTGGGAAAATATTTAGATCAAATTCAGTTAGAGCAGGCTGAGGGTAAAGGAAATATTATCGCATTAGATTTAGTTGGATGGAAAGTCACTTAATAATAACAATTACTACTACTTATTGACCTCCAACTAAAAACTGGAAACTATGGAAGGCATTTCACATTTGATTACCCCAATTATTCCTCTATTAAGTTAGTTACTTGTTAACCTGAGGCCGGGACTGAGAAATTTAAATAAATTACCTGGAGCTTTTAAGTGGATGAGCTGGGAAATGACCCCAGATCTTTCATCTCCAAAGTATATCATCCACAGTGTTTAATTAAAATCTTTCAAGTTCCTTAACACTCTATACTCCATTTATTTGCAAATCAACTAGTCTGCCCATAGTATTTATCAATGAAAAACCTTTCATAGTAAGTATGAGAAACATTCGCTAGTTCATGTGCCATACTGTAGCTAAAAGTCAGATACTTAAGCTGACTTTTATTGCTTCTAAATTTTAGACATAATAGATCAGCAAATAAAATGTCTTATTTTAATATTTAACATAAACATTCAAATTTTGATCCATGACAGCATTGTTCTGTTACCTCATTTATTATTATAAAATATTTCAACATAATTTATTACAGTTTGGTCTAGTATTTGTTCATGAAACAAATTTCTAAGTTTGGGTCAATTTACAGTTGCTCTGAAATTTTGACTTTGAGAAATAAATTCAAAATGTCTTTTTCTTGATAAGGAAAACACTGCTGCTTGACTGAAAAACATTTCATTTGAAACTGAAAACTTAAAAGCTTTCTGACTGGGGTTGTGTCACTGGCAAGGAACAAGAAGTGAAAATGCCTGGTTAAGTGAAAACAATTTAAATATGTGCATATTAAATGCACCCTCATTTGAAATATTGTTAGTAAAATATTCATCCACATTGTTACCAAATACATAACTTCAATGGGTTCTTAGAACCTTAAAAGCTAGTTTGGAACTTAAAAAGCTCATTAAAGGAGAGAGAGTACCATCAGTTAAACTGCAAATAATGGTCACCGATTTAGTTTGTACTAAGGTTGACATATTTTACTCTAGGAATATTCATTTGCTTGACCTTCTAGAAAAGTTCCACATACAGGATGACTTAGCCACCACTTTCTTCATTTTCTGGTGGATAAAATAATCTGCTATTTAAGTGTCAAAATGTCAGACACAAATCTGTAGGAATGGTTCATCCTAAAGACCAGGAAGGGATGTCTTCAGTGTCTTCTTATGGTAAATAGTGCTGCAATAAATATAGGTGTAAAAAGGAGTTTTTGTATTGTATTTTTGTGTTCGTAGGGTATATTCCTAGGAGTGGTACAGCTGGATCGTATTGGAGCTCGATTTCCAGTTTTTGGAGAAATTTCCATATCGCTTTCCATAAAGGTTGTACTAGACAGCATTCCCACCAGCAGTGGATAAGAGTTCCTTTCTCTCCACATCCACGCCAATACTGCTTGTTCTCATTCTTTGTGATATGTGCCAATCTCTATGATGTGAGGTGGTACCTCATAGTTGTTTTACTTTGCATCTCCCTGACGATTAGTGATGTGGAGCATTTTTTCATGTGCGTTTTGGCCATTTGTGTTTCTTCTTTGTCAAAGTGTCTGTCCATTTCTTCTCCCCATTTTTTGATGGAATTAGATGTTTTTTTTCTTGTAAAGTCTGTCAGTGCCTTGTATATTTTGGATATTAGCCCTTGTCTGATGGGTATTGGGTGAATAGTTTCTCCCACTCAGTGGGTGGCTGTAGTATCCTGGGCACTATTTCTTCTGAGGTGCAGAAGCATCTCAGCTTAATATATTCCCATCTGTTAATCTCTGCTTTCACTTGTTTAGAGAGTGCAGTTTCCTTCTTGAAGATGCCTTTAGTCTCAATGTCCTGGAGTGTTTTGCCTATGTGTTGTTCTATATATCTTATGGTATCGGGTCTGATATTGAGGTCTTTAATCCATTTGGATTTAAATTTAGTACATGATGTTACCCTTGAACAGATGAATGACTAAAGAAACTGTGGTACATATACACAATGGAATATTATGCAGCTGTCGGGAGAAATGAAGTCATGAAATTTTCCTATACATGGATGTACATGTAATCTATTATGCTGAGTGAAATAAGTTAGAGGGAGAAAGACACAGAATGGCCTCACTCATCTATGGGTTTTAAGAAAAACTGAAAGACATTCTTGCAATAATAACTTTCAGAGACAAAAGAGAGGAGGACTGGAAACTACAGCTCACCTCATGAAGCTCACCACAAAGAGTGATGAGTGTAGTTAGAGAAATAACTACATTGTGAACTATCCTAACAATGAGAATGTATGATGGAAATAGAAAGCCTGTCTAGAGTACAGGCAGGAGTGTGGTGGGGAGGAAGGAGATTTGGGACACTGGTGATGGAAATGTTGCACTGGTCATGGGTGGTGTTCTTTACATGACCGAAACCTAAACACAATCATGTATGTAATCAAGGTGTTTAAATAAAATATTTAAAATAAAAAAATAATAAAAAAAGTCTAGGAGGGGAAATCTATTCCAGCTTCTCCCCTAACTGCAGATTGGTTGCCAGCCATCTGTGGTGATCTTTGGCTTGTGGATGGATCAACTCAGTCTCCATTTTTCTGCTAATGTAACATGTACTCTGAGTACAGTTCAACATTTTCTCTCAAATGCACCAATTACCTTGGGTGAAAAGCTCACCATACTCGAGGACAACTTCATCTCCACTAACTACATCCACCCACTTATACAAGCAAGGTCACTTTTTGAATTTCTGGGATTTTCACAGATGAATAGAGAGGGGAATACATTCAACCTATAACTTTTATGATAAAATACAGTTCAAACTGAAGTTAGTATTCTATTAAAAAGCAAGCAAGCACTCTTGGACTGACTATAATAATGAGATTGAGAAACCACTGCTGCCAGTGGAATGGGAAGGGACATTTTAGAAAAAAAAGGTTTAAACATAGGTAGAGAAATGGGAACCAAAGAAGTATGAATCTGACATAACAAAATATTTTATTTCACAACAGAGATGCTTTTTTATCAATTGTTTGAACTGGATTTCAGTTTGACAACTACATCTACCTAAACAAAGATGAGAATTAATAATTAGCATTGTGGTGAAATAAATAATTGAATTCGTTCATTTATTTGTACCATATAGCCCTCAACTTGTATTTTTTTGAAAATCTATAAAAATCTATAAAAATCTTGTTTTTTTAAATAAATTTTTATTGTGATCGAAGTGTATTACAAGTCTTTCACAGAATTACATATGGTACATAGTGACAATGAATGAAGGGCATTCCCACCACCAATAATGTCCTCCCTCCACCCCTGTTCCCAGCATGTATCCCATATCTCCCTCCTTAACCCCCTAGAGTACTAGTATAACTGGTCTCCACTTTACAGCTTGTTGTAGATTGGGTATCTATTAAGTTGTCATTGACTTTGGGTTTGGTGTTCAAATCTGATCACTTTTTATTTTCACTACATGTTCATATGACTGGTTCTGGTATCATCTTTTCCCCCTCAATTTATGAGGCTGAATTATTCAAGTTATGTGATTCTGTTGGAGATAAAAAGGATAAGGAAAAGAGGGGGAAAATTTTGGTAGCAATTACCAAAAAAAGAAAAAGGAAAGAAAAGAAAAATGCACACAGCCCACCCCCCAAATCACCAAATAATATCCACCCAAGTGAAAAAGAAAGGAAAAAAGTGAAAGAAAAAAGAGAAGAAAAATAATATTAAAAACAGGCAGAACAAAACAAGAAAAAGCAGTGCTGGAGTGGCAGGGTTTGGTGTTGCCCCCACTTTC
The DNA here is from genome assembly GCA_004027635.1 of Crocidura indochinensis. Classification (NCBI taxonomy): domain Eukaryota; kingdom Metazoa; phylum Chordata; class Mammalia; order Eulipotyphla; family Soricidae; genus Crocidura; species Crocidura indochinensis. Next base: position 6,040 of record PVKC010026264.1, on the reverse strand, counting down.
TTTTGCATAGGCACAATAAGTATTGGGGAATAAACGGAATTCCTGTGGCCTAAGAGATTCTGGGTTTCTCCCCTCTTTTTTTTTATTTAAACACCTTGATTACATACATGATTGTGTTTGGGTTTCAGTCATGTAAAGAACACCACCCATCACCAGTGCAACGTTCCCATCACCATTGTCCCAAATCTCTCTCCATCCCACCCACCCCCGCCTGTACTCTAGGCAAGCTCTCCATTTCCCTCATAGGTTCTCATTTTTAGGACAGTCCAAAATGTAGTTATTTCTCTAACTCTTTGTGATGAGCTTCCTGAGGTGAGCTGGAACTTCCAGCTCTTTTCTCTTTTGTGTCTGAAAATTATTATTATTGCAGGAATGTCTTTCATTTTTCTTAAAACCCATAAATGAGTGATACCATTCTGCGCTTTTCTTTCTCTCTCTCTCTGACTTATTTCACTCAGCATGATAGATTCCATGTACATCCATGTGTAGAAAAATGTCATGACTTCATCTCTCCTAAAGAAACTGTGGTTTCCCCTCTTGAAGCATACTTTCATGGGAACAACCACTGGCTCCATATATACTCATTACCATATCCTAAGGGTTTTCCAAGGGTTTTTTTTTTGTGTGTGTGTGTGTGTGGTGCCAGGAAACTTTCCTCTCAGTTGTGGATGAGAAAATCAGGCCACTGTAGCTAGCAATCTTGGTAATTGCACAGGTCATAGGACAAGATCTAGGATAGAGTCTTTACGGTTCTAGAGGTTCTGTTCCATTTTTGTTGTTGTGTTCAGTCTTCTGTATCTTGTGCTCCCTGTTTTTGCTCAGTCCCTAGGACATTATGGTTCCAAAGGTTCTGCTCAGTCTCTGTTGTCAAAGTTGGCCTCTGCACTAGGAAATCTTGATTTTTGTAAGAGTCCTGGGCTACAGCCTAGGGTAGGGTTTCCTTATTTAGTTTTATTTGATGTGATAGGACCACCTGGTCTTAGGTCAAGTTGTCATTTCCACGCTGTCCTTGTTGCTATATTAACGCTGGCACAAGTTGGTGTCAGAGCAATGTTATAAATTTCCCAATGGAGCTTAGTTCCTGGTGTTGCTGAGGGAGCACTATCAGTTCTATATCTGGGATCTGGGGTTTGAGATTGAATTAACACTCTTCAATCTCATGGACTGAGTTGTATCCATATGACATATGTCCAGAATGGGAGGCACCATTGTATTATAAAAGTGTGAGTTCTTATCCTTAGAAGATAAGATGTAGTTTCTGTGTCCATGATTTCCCCTTTTTACTGTGCCTATAGAAAACCATATGATGCCATATTGTATTGCTGGTGCTATTCTGGGTAAGGATGACAGATCACAGATACTGGGGTTTGGTTTTGATCTGAGTTTTTATCCCAGACAAGACGGTTTTTTGATTTTTGTACCAAGCAGCACCAAAACTGGTGAAGATAGAGAAAATGTGTATATATAAAAAATAGAACATATAAATAAAACTAAGTTTAAAAAAAGAAAAAAGGTATTTGAAGAAAACAAGTGATGGAGGAGGCTACCTGTATGTTTAGGAATACACATCTTAAGATGCATTATTATATAGATATTAAACTTACAAAGGCAATATAGGCCTCCCAATTAGGTCTTTTGTGATATTCTTGTGGGGAGTGAAAGCCAAGGCACTTTTTCGTATCACAGACCTTGACCTTGAGTTTGAGATATGATTTGCAGCATTACAGAATCATGTAGTGTCCTTGAACTGGGGGTTTTACTGAAGGTGGTTCCGGTATCATGCAACTGTCCACAATTTGATGGGGGTGATAGGGGCCACAAAGCTTGAATCAGCAGGCATGTTGGTTGTAGTTCCTTGGCAAGAAACGAGATGAGATATCGAGAGGGTGTCTTTCATTGAGGTGGTCTGTTGGGGTAGGAGGTCAGTCTTGGTGCCTAACAAGTAAAGAACTGAGGGTAAACAGGGTTAATTAAGGGGAAGATAACAAATCCGGATTGGGAGATGAGGGAGTAGAAGGGGCTCTGGTGTGGGGGAGGGGCAATATATCAGAGGGGCTATATATATTGTATAGATAAATTGTTTATGAATTAGGCTTGGCAGTCAGAGAGGAACACTGTATAGGAAGTCACGTCTACATATACAGTGATTTTAGAGATCATTTGAATGTTATCCTCCAAATCTAGAGCATTCCATTTCCTTTCTTAGAAGCAGTCAAGAATTAAGAACATTTTTGGGTGATGTTAAAAAGTATATTTGAAAATAATATTAGTAAGAAAAGAACCCCTGAATGGGGTCCAGTATGCATATAGGAGGAGTTTCTCTCTCCCACCCTCTCCCCAGGGCTCTATTTACCAGGCCTGGCCCTGAAGACCAGTCTGGCATGGAGAGAATCTCAGACCACTGGACTAAGTGATCAGCCCAGAGGTCCTATGGCTAGCTGTTCTGCCCAGAGCCCCCAACATATCAGTCTAAGAGACACAGAAGCCCTGGCCTGTGGAGTCTTCTGAGCCCAGCCCCTGCCCATGTAGTTTGTGTATGGATAGGGTAGGAGTTTCTCTCCTCCATCCTCTACCCCCAAGGGTCCAATTTACCAGGCCTGGTCCTGAAAGTCAGTCTGGCGTGGGGGGATCTCAGTCCCCTGGACTAAGTGGTCAGCCCAGGGGTCCTATGGCTAATATAGCTACCTGTTTTAGTTTAGTTTCATTTAGTTAATGAAGGTCAGACCCAGAAGTGTTCAGGGACTATTCCTGGTTCTGTTTTCAACAGAATATTGATGCTGAGGATTAAGCCCAGTACTTTAAAGCATGCAAACAGCCTACTGAGCCATATCCATTAACATCACTTTAGAAGGAACATGGAAGCTTCAAAGAAGAAAGTAATTTGGTAAGAAACAGGAAAGGGCAGATAACTCAAACTTCTTCTATTTGCCAAAATCCCATCAGAACATAACATGAAGAATTTTACACCTCTAACAAAATTTTCAAAAACTTCTATATAATTAAATAATGAACTATATTATTTGGATGGTTCTTTTCTTCATACTTTATTTAGGTTACTGTGACTGATAACGCTGTTAATAAGAGTTTCAGGCATCAATGTTCCAACCCAAAAAGCCATCACACATGTCAGTGTCTTTCCATTAATGAATGCCCTAAGGTTTTGCCCTCTCCCCTCCCCACGTCCTTAGTATATTTATTTAAATATTACTAAATACGCTTATACTAGTGTTACTTTTAAGGTTTGGATATGAGTATTTGTCTGAGGTATTCTTTGTTGTTTGGATTTTCGATAACCCTGAGAAGTGGCTAGAGCGTATTCCTGGTTCTACTCTAAGTGATCACTTCTAGCTGGTTCAGGAATCATATTTTGTCTCAGTGATCAAACCCAATCAACCATATGCAAGGCAAGCATCCTCCCCAATGCACTATTGCTCTGGCTCTTAATGTACATATTACTTCATTTCCGCATCACAGAAATGATGAAGAACCATGACCAAACATAACAGTGTGCCTGCCAAGGCGGAAGACTTAGGGTGCTAGGGAACCTGGGAAGTTGACACTAGTAATGAGATTGCTGCTGGAACATGATATGCCTAAAACTTAATTCTGAGTGATTTTGAAAATCATGATCTCTCTTCTTTTAATTTATCTTTTTTGGTTTTTTTTTTGGGGGGGCACACCATTTGATGCTCAGGAGTTACTCCTGGCTAAGCACTCAGAAATCACCCCTGGCTTGTGGGGATCATATGAGACGCCACAGAGCCAGGAGTAAACCCATCCCATATGGTCTTCCGAGCCTGCCAGGAGCGATTTCTGAGCACAGAGCCAGGAGTAAACCCTGAGTGCTGCTGGGTGTGGCCCAAAAACATATATTTTGAAGTTATATACATTTGTAGTAAAACTATAGAAAGCAGCCAGGGTAGAGTATATGACCATTTCAATATAGTGCCAAATTTTGATCAGTAAAGGGACAGCAGTAAAGAATTTTGAAATGCTACTTTCTCTAGTATTATATTTTATTTTATTTTATTTTATTATCAAAGGACAAGTGAAATAATAAAGTAAGGGGGATGAAGTAATAACTAGTACAGTGGTAAGTCTTGCATGGGGCAAGTTCTATCCCTGGCAGCCCATATGATACTCTGAGCCTACCCAGAGTAATTTCTTAGTGCAGAGTCAGTAGTAACTTATGAGCAATGCCAAGTATAGCCCAGAAATAAATTAACAAAACTGTGTAATAAAGTAAAATTCCATCTCATTTTATAGATTACATGTATGCCTACTCTAGATAATAATTATATTACAATAGAAAAAGGTATATTCTATAGTCTACTTTTCTGCACGATCAGATTATATTCCTGTTCAGTGAGCTATTTTACATCTCTTTGAGTTATGCGGGTAACTGACTTATTCGGGCTCTAAATAAAGTTGAAGTATGTTACATTAAATTTACAGATTATTCAAATGTTTTCTGATTGCCTTCTCTTTCACAATGCAAAACAAAGAAATTTATCTCCATTTACCCCAACATTACTCCATCTAAATATGTACTCCTTAGACTTTCCCCCTTGTTTGATTAAAGAAAGTGAGTAGAAATTAATTAAAAACATGCTGATATGGAAAAATTTGGTGAAGTTGGATAGCTCACTATATGGCCCAGAAAGGACAATGTGTTGAAAAGTGGAAGCTCAGTTAGGAATGTTATCAAAGAAAACACAGTAAAACAAGAATAGCAATTTAATTTCCAACAAGACTAGTTCTTCCAGGGTCCTATTTCTGGACCTTACATGTAAATAACATTTCTCCAAAAGCACAATTAGAGGTGATATAATTTTGTTCATCTACCATCCATATTTATAAAATCATGAACACAAAATCAAATAAACCTATGCCTTGAACTGGTTATATTATCTCTCTGGTTTCCTTATTGTATGACAAAGCATTTAACATGGGTTTACTTCCACATCTATATGATATTCAAGGCTTTGCCTTTTGTATATTGTTTTTATCACAATTTTCTGTGTGGTTATGATATTTCACAATTTTAAAAATTAAGTGGCAGCAATTTGGAAAAACCCAAAATCTAAAAGCAGAGAAACAAACCAGCATCATTTTAATAGAAAGAAGGGGTACATGGAAGGAGAAATTGAAAGAACGAAGTTTCTGAAACTGAAAACAATGAAGAAACTTTGTGGCAGATGTTTTATTGCATATTTTATGTTATTGGGAGGACCCCTCACATGTCATTTTAAAGGGGTCAACTGGGCAGGCAATTTAATGGAAGATCCCCCAAGGATGTAACAATGCTCACACCCTATGATGCTGTGGACGGGTTATCTTAGCCACTCCAACAGATGCAATGTGCATCCAGGGTTGTTCTGTGTGCCACATTCGGCCAAGATTTGAATCATGTATGAATGGCAATGTATTTTATTATATATTAAAATATTATTTGGGGCTATACTGATAATACTCAAGTGATATTCCATCAATGTTGCTATTTGGGACCCCCAATGACAAAACAGTTTGTGACCTCCAATGTACTGTGCATGACCTCCAGCGAGAACTATAATTAAACTCTGTGTGAGCATCAATACTAGAGTATGTGATACTTGGTATGCCCCCACAATTGAGTGATGACCATAATAAGGTAAGTGAACCCCAGTCATCAAACAACAAAAGGGAAGAGGGGAGCATTATAGTAGTGTTTTTAGGAATAAATAAAAGGGAAAATCTTTTAAATCATTGCAAATATTACACAAATACCTCTCTACAGTCATCTTCAGACAATAAATATCAAAATATTACTTATGTCATTAGAAGACACTTCAAGTTTAAATATTTAAACTTCGAAAAAGCAAGGTTCCCTACCTGCGATATCAGGCTGGGAATCCCTACGAATCCACACCTGCCTAGAGTGGCCAACTACAAAGGACTGTAAGTTTGTCTTCTGTTTGTGTCTATCTTCCCTTTGCTGCCCTCTGAACTCGCGGGAGTGAGCCATCTTGGCTCAAAAAAAAGAACTCGCTCTCCCAGAGTT
>PVKC010026263.1:0-16198 GCA_004027635.1 Crocidura indochinensis | reverse complement strand
TTTTTTTGGTTTTTCACTTCATTGAGTTCTGCATTCAGCTTTGTTATTTACTTTTGTTTCCCTATTTTTGGTTCCTTTTGTTGGCCATTTTCTATTTTTTTGAGATGCATCATTAAGTTATTCAGGTATGCCCCTTCTTCCTTCCTGATGTGTGCTTGTAGAGCTATAAATTTTTGCTTTCCTATTTCCCATAGATTCTAGCAGGTTCTATCATCGTTATCATTTGTTTCCAGGAAAGTTTTTATTTCCTTTTTGATTTCCCCATTGTCACGTTTGTAGTGTGGTTTTTCCTGCATATTGTAGTGGTTAGAAAGAGTGTGTGGCTGCGAAGTGAAGCTGCAGCTCTTCTGCTGCTTCTAGTTGACAGTTTTTTGGGGGTGCACTCCCTAGGTCTCTGACGAGACCTTCAGGGATTCAGAAACACAGGAGACAGGCACAGGTAGGAGAAGTTTCCCTTTAAGTCCTCAGAGTGAACAAATGCACAGCAGGGCAGAGCCTCCCCAGGCCAGAGAGCTCAGCTTATTGGACGGTGACACCCACATCTAGAATTTACTTACTGGGCAGCTTCAAAATGCAGTTTTTTTGGGCTTGCACTCCCTAGGCCTCTGAGGAGACCTTCAGGGATTCAGAAACACAGACAGACAGCGCAAAATTAATTTTTAATTATTAAACTTTACCTCAAAAATATCAAGGAGGGCCTGAATGGTAGGACATTTGTCTTTCATGCTACTGACCCAGGATAAACTTCGGTTTGATACCCTGGCATCCCGATGGTGCCCCAAGCCACAAACTATTTTTGAGCACAGAGCCAGGAGTTACACCTAAGAATCACTGGGTGTGGCAAAAAATAAAGCATAAAATCATAACAATTATGTATTCTGATTTTTATAGGCCAAGTTATATTCCCAGTGTTATTTTCTTATTGCCAGAAATCTCTAGATTATTGTAGAAACTCAAACATTTTCTTATCCAATATATATATCATCAAATGGCTCTGATATATGCCTCTACTCATTATAGTAATTTTCAGAAAACATATCTTGGTTTTGCTTGGGTAAATATAATTAATATGCACAATGTCTACACAGCAGAAACATTTCGAGTAATACCTAATGAATAGAAAACACTCTATAGAAGTAATTACTGAATAATGATTTGACTTATAACCATTTTTCTAAAATTGAATTAATAAATGCATTGTCTAAAATGTATTTTATATATTATTGCTTTAATTTCTCTTGTTATCATTTGGTCTCAATTCATAATTCAATTTTTAAAATGGAATATGCTTTTATAAAAAGTGCATCAAAATATCTTTTATATTTTCCTAAAATATCCTATTTACTGATTAACATCTTTTCACATTCATTTCAACTCAGTACTAAGTTTTCAACCTCAGTATCTAACTGAGGTTTGATTTTTATTTCTATTTAAGACAGATTTGATAGTTCTGTCTTACAACTAATTCATCCATTTGATAAATTATCAAATTTACTAGCATTGACTTGCACAAATTATTTATATTTTACATAAAGTTATACCACTATTCATTTACTATATGTAAAATTATCACTTGATGTCCCTTTTCTCACTCCTGATTTTCATATTTACATTTTTTCTCTTATTTCTCAAGTGAGAAGTTCGTCTAAAAAAAACCTCAACTAATAAGGGAAGGTATATATGTACAACTATCCTTGCTGCCTTATTCTCAGTGGGACAGTATTTATGTGTGTTCTACATAGATACTCAAATTATCCCACAAAATTGATTCAGGTTTCTCAGAATATACTTTATCCGCCCCCCCGCCCCTATTAGTTTAACTTCTCTACTTTTACTTGTAATAAGATTGGCTCTAAGAATATTAAATTAGACAAAAATTGAACCAATATTAACATATACCAGGTAATCATATTACGTAAAAATCGGAAAACGTACCATTCTTTAAATAACAAAATTGACAGTCCTACTTTTATATTCTTTATCACATTATATTTTAAGGTGCAAGCATGATGGAGACATTTTTCTCAAGCATACATCATGTATACTAAAAAGTGCAAAAATATAATAAATTTGCTTTAGTCTCAAAAATTCAGATTTTGTTATGCATTAAAATGTGGTAATTAGTGATTTATTTCCCCCTTAAAAATAGTTCAAGCTCTTGGCTTAGGCCTCAGAAGAACAGACATTATTCATTCACCCATGAACCATGGATACCATCTATGGAAACAACCACGATTCAAACTTTTTAAACAGAGGGCCGGTCACTGTCCCTCAGATCGTTGGAGGCCGGACTATAGTAAAAACAAAAACTACGAACAAATTCCTATGCATACTGCATATATCTTATTTTGAAGTGAAGAAACAAAATGGGAACAAATACAGTATGTGGCCTGCGGGCCCTAGTTGAGGACCACTGTAACATCACCAGGAAGAAAACCTCTATCAGGGAAGACAACTACTGCTGCCCCGGAATTTACTTACTCCAAAGAGGGTTCTTCTGACACCCAGACGACTTAGCAACAACAATCTGCTTTCTGGGCAGGGTTCTCCACATTGCCCCCTAAGGTGAAAAGAAACCAGAAGACGCTCCACATCATCCTGAGTTTGTTGTAGGATCTGTATAGAAACCAGGATCTCTAAGTACAGAAACCTGACAGCAACAACCATGATTGTGTGAAAAGTTTTTACTAAGACCACAGAGAATGACTCAGGGATTGGACAACCTAGTATACCTGGAGCCCAGACTTGGTCTTATGACAGAATACTTCCGGTGTAAGTTTTCCCTGTATTTAGAACAAAGGCTTTTTCTTTCTATTTCTCTCATATTTTGCTGGGCCTATGCTGTGTTTTTACCATATTTTACTATAATTTTTATCTTTTGTCTTTAAAAAAAGCTTACTAAACATTCTGCTATTGTTTTAATGAGTTCATTGAAGATACAATAATTTTCACAAATATATTTGTGACTGAAATTTTTCTTTTCCCTTTTTTTCATATTTTAGTTTTCCTTTCTATCTTCTATCGCTTTAATAACTTTGCTTTCTGAAACAAATGAATTATAATCAGTTATGTCAATATTGTGATGCATTTTCTTTAAATAAATTTTTAAAAAATAGTTCATGCTTTCAGTGAGATTATCTTTAGATAATATATTTTCATTGGATGTTTGTTGCCTGTGAAATACAGTTATTATTACTACATTGTTTAAAATCTTGTTTCTTAATTTTACTTTGAGTACACTGTGGCCCAGATAAGTTTTGTAGCTCATCTATATTTAGTTGTAATACATTAAAAATTGACAAAGAACTTTAGGGATACAAATGGGATTATAAATACTCATTTCCAAATCAAATCATTTCTATATTATCATACAGTATGTCTTATATAAATCAAAGTAGGTCACTATTTTATATCATCCCCAAAGTGCCCTCCTACATGCTTTGAATACAGGAGGCCAGGATTTGAGTCTCAGTACAACATAGGCCTAGAGCTCCAGACACCAACAAATCAACATACACACACACACACACACACACACACACACACACACACACACACACACACACACACACCACAGTGGTTCTATACTTAATTTACTGGGAACCAGAAGGTTTTTGAGTAAGTTTCATGTAGAATAGTGGCAAAGATTAGAAATGGCATTCAAATTCAAAAGGATATGGCAACATTAATAGATGTGAAAAAGGGTTCAATTAAGCTTTACTTATTAAGCTAATATTTGCTTTCTTAAATAAATATAAGTTTCAGAATTGAAAACACATTATGTTTAACTAAATAAATGTGACTAGGGAAAAGATTTAAATCATTTGGCCTCAGGCTGAAAAATGTTTTGTGCGGTCTCCACTTATGGGGTGTGGATACCTAATTTATTTCAAAAAAAAAAACACTGAGGGAATAAGCAATAGTACAGTGGGTAAGGGGCTTGCCTTATACACAACCAACCTAGGTTCAGTCCTTGACACTATTTTGCTGCCTAAAGCAACAACAGGAGTAACCCCTGAGCACAGACCCTGTAGTAAGCGCTGAGAACTAGCTGATCAGATCTGAATACAAACACAAATTCAACTAAATACCTTTATTATTCTTTTTATTGTAAGTTATAATTCTGGTTTCCTTGGAATTACATCAACTTCTGTTTTATTTTTAAGTCAGGAAATATAAGATTTTGATGTTAGCATTTATAGATGACTATAGTTTACTTTTATTTTCTTTTATTATATTTATTTTTGTCATACTTTGCTTTGGGAATCACACTAAATGGTATTCTGGACTTACCCTTGACTCTGCCTTCAGGGTTCACACTTGCTTTATTCTTGGGGATCATTTTTCATGGTAAAAAGGGATCACATGGACTGCTCAGGTAGCAAATACATTGGAGAGATATTAAACAAGTGTTGGACTTGTGCAAAGCAAGTGATGTATAATCTATCTAGTTTTTTATTGTTGTTTTGGGGGTGTCCCTGGCAGTACTCAGGGTTTACTCCTAGTTCCATACTCAGGGATCACTTCTAGTGCTGCTTGGGACAGCCATATATAGTGCTAAATAGTAAACCAAGAACTTTTGTGTGTAAGGAATACCACAATACTTTGCTGAAATTTATGTAAAATTTTGGTTAAATTTGTGGAAATTTAACATTTGATTATTTTGGATATTTTATATTTATTTTAAATTTATGAGAACAAATGACAAGTATAGCTATACAATATATAAAATAAACAGGAAATGTTGGAATTATTTATATTTTAAATTAAGATGGATTTAGTTCCAAGTACTAAAGAGGAAACAAATATATATAGACTAGAGTAAACTAATTTAATTTAGACCAGCTGACTTTATTTACAGAAAAAAATTTAATCTTTTCTCCCACTTAAATTTATTAAAAATAGTTTAAAAGCATAATTTCTACTCTATAAACTGTGATTTCATAAATAAGTTATAATAATCCATTTCTCTGAATATTTCTCTAAATAAATAGCAAAACAAGAGTATGATCATGGTGAATATGCTTATCTTTTAGATTAATAGTACATTAAATTGCTGAAAAAAAAGATAAAATTGATTTCTACATCAAAAAATGAATTGAACTAATAATATCATTTCCTTGAATTTTCAAGGAAGTAACTAATTGAAATTTACTTAAGTTTTATCATTCACAACATGGGTCTTAAACATAGATATCTATATAAAGATAAATATTTCCTAACCTCTCTACAGAAACATACAGAAAATATTAAAATAAAAAATGAACACACTTATTATCTAAGTTAGAACTCTATATAAAACTCTTCATTAAATTATTTTTAGCTAATACACAAAAATATAAGCAATTCAGAACTAGGAAGAAGAGATGACCCGACATTATAGATATAGTAAACAATAATATCTGGTAAATTGTTGAAATTTTATTGGCTTTTATGTGGATATTGTGTATTTATTGAAAACTCTGTTCTTTGATGCATTACTTCATAAATTACAAATAGGAAAATGTATGGAAGAAAATAAATGTGTTCTTATATAGTTACTTTAATTGTAATAGAAGAGTTGAATGAGAAATGATGAATTAAAATGTCATACTATTTTGACAGCAGCATTCTGGTTGTCTAAAATCTGTTTTGATCTTGCAAAGAGAGCAAAGAGTGTTAACACTTTTATTCAATGTTCGTTATTGCCAGTTGAGAGTGTGGTAAGTGCTCATTGTCTGTATGAAAATATGTTTGGTCTCTTGAGACTGATCAAGAATTTCATTAGATTCTGATTTCTAAAAGAAACATAATTGAGAAATACAGTATGAAAGAATAAAGAAGCAGATACCACAAATAAAAATGTGACAAGTTCCTTTTGAAAAGGTTGAGTGCAAAGGTAAGGACATTGAAAATTTCCTTATACAATCTGATTTATTTTGTGATGTTTTCACTGAAAATTAGTCATTGCACTTGTGTTTGTGTGTATGGTGGGATTTGAGGTAGAGGAGTAGTATTTTCAAGTGAAATCATAATGCTTTCAGAAAGTACTAAACAAAGAAAGAATCCTTGTTTAATAATTGTTTATCTAAAATGGGTCCTAGAGAGATAATGCAGCAGGTAGTGCACTGGCTTTGTACCTGATTGATGTGGATTCACTCACCGGCCCTGCATATTTCCCGTGAACCCACCAGGAGAAATCTCTGAGTGAAAAATCAGGAGTAAGCCCTGAGCACTGATAGATGTAGACCTCCAAACTAGGAAATAGATACGTAAGTAGATAAAATTGTTTATAAAAATACATGGAATTCTGAGGTGGTATAAAATGTTCTATAAAATGACCTACTACTTTGGATACCAGATATAGATGATAAAATTGTAGACAGTGAATTAGAAAACTATAAATGCCAACTTGAAGATTTTATTTTGAAAACAACTGGGAAATAGTATAAGAATTTTATTTCATGTTTATTTTCAATATTCCTTACTGTAAAGAATGAATATAGAGGGAGTGAATAAAAATGGATGAGAGAGGATTGTAGAAGTAGCAATAGCTGCAACTGCAGAACCGAGGAACTTGGAAACACCAAGCTGCTCTTTTCATCATGACACTGAGCATGAAGTCCCCACAATCCCTGAACTTGGCAATGGTGCACAGAGGTCCTGAAGAAGAAGCAAAGGCCGATTGCCAGATCAAAAATAAAGCTCCTGAAGAGACTACCAGAGAAAAACACGGCAGTGAGCTGGTCTTAAGCATGAGAAACAGTGTTGCAAGCAGCTACCAAGATGTTCCCAGAGACAGGAGTCTAGCAGTGAGTGGTAACCTAATTTTTTTTTTTCAGGGAGGTTTTGGTGACTGTGGTACATGGCTCAGAAACATTTGCCTGGCCTAGAAGTATTTTCTGCCTAGCCAGAAAATTCTCAGGGAGTGGTACAATGATATGCTCACATGTCTTTTGCAGCTGTGGGAATGCCTCGGAACCATTTGTATGCCCAAGCTTGTGAGGCTTGAACAACAGCAAGAGAGTGAGCAGAGGCAAGGCTAAGTGGGCAGGATGGCCAGGGACTTAAATAAATAATACCCATATCAATAAAAGTAAAAACAAAAATCAGATGATCATATCAATAGATGCAGAAAAAGATTTGACAAAGCCCTTCACTAAAATTCATGGTAACATTTTTCAATAAGATGAGAATTGAATAAACTATCTTCAATACAATTCATGACATCTAAACCCCAGATTAGACATTGTACTCAATGAGGAAAAATTAAAAACTTTCCTCTAAGATCTGGCATAAGACAAGATTACACTCTCTCACCACTTCTATTGAAGTACTTGTCATAGCATTTATGCGCAGAAAGGATATCAAGGTCGTCCAGAGACTAAAAGAAATGCCAAGCTCTCACTTTCCTGCAATAAAGACAGGCCCTCATATCAATGGAATAGACTTGAATATTGAGATGGATTCATAGGAACAATTAATTTTGACAAAGGGGTGAAAACACAAAACCTAAACAATGAATGGTTTGTGAATACTGGTTAGATTTATGAAATAAAAAGGAACATAGAACTCTACTTAATTCCCTGTATAAATGTAAAATTAAATGGAATAAAAACATTGATATCAGACCTGAAACTATAAATTATGCAGAAAAAAAATGTAGGCAGAACATTCCACGGCACTGAAGCTAAAAGCTTCATAAGGATAAAGCACAACTGGCCAAGCAAGTGGAAGCAAAGATAAATTGGATTATATCAATCTAAGGAATTATATCAACTCAAAGGAATTTGTGACTATAAGGCAGTGCTTCAGCTCAGTCTACACGTCTCAACTGAGCTGAAGAGGTAGGCAGCTGAACTGAATTTGATGCAAACTCAGTGATGATGGCAATGTCTATGCTGATATTCTCCCATCAGATACAGCTGAAGCTCTGTTTGGACAGACGGATGATGATGATGAGGAATCCAGTTTTGAAAGATTTTTTTTATTTTAACACCTTAATTACATACATAATTAGCTTGATTACCTGTTAAGCTATGGATTTGCTGCAACATGAATAAAACTGGAAGATATTATGTTAAATGAATAAATTCAAAAGAAGAAGAAGAAATTCCGAACAATATCACTTATATATGGTCTTTAGAATAACTGCATGTAAGAAATGCAATGAATTAAATGGTAGTTGTCTCAAATACTCTTGGCCTCAGAGTATAACAAGAAGGAAAGAAATTGAGTGGAGAAGAAAAACGTGGAGGACAGACACTGACACGTCTCAGGTGAATTGGTGGAGTTAAAAAAAGGACAGAACTAAATACCCAAGAGAAAATCATCAATAATGAAATCATGAAACCCAACTTTAACAATCAAAGCATAAACACACATGCCACTAAAAAGTTTGCTACATGATATACAAGCAATTATATGCATATGATGTGTATGTGTATATTAGCTTTACATTATATCATTTACTACATGTAATTATACTACATTTACTATATATATGTTAAGTAGTATACATTAAATATTGTGTTAAATATATTCTATTTTTATATTCTCTTTTATTAATTTAATAAAGTATATTAAACCTTTATGCTTTAAAATCCTTGGTTATTTCCAACAAATTTTAGGTTGTTTGGCCAAAACATATTAAACAGAACACACTAGACTAGTGTATTTTATTTATACCAACTGAGTTTGTAGCAAACATATATTTCATATTTAGAGAATAGAGGGAGGGTTAGAGTGCAGAAATGGAATGAAATATAGTGTCTGTAGTGAACTCCGTAAGAGAGTTCACTCTTTAAAATGCAGAAACCTGAGTGATAGTTCAGCAGGTAGGGCATTTGCTTTGCGTGTGGCCAGCTTGGATTCAGTCCTCGGTACTACATATGGTGCCTGAGCATCTCCAGGAGTGAATTTTGATATCAGAGCCAGGAGTCAGCTCAGAGCATCTCCAGGTGTGTCAAAACTACAGCAACAACAGCAAAAGATAAAATGCATATCGTAATATATTCATGTTTTAAGAAAATTGATTAATCAGTAAATTCATCAAAATTGCTATTAATGCAGATCCTTTTAAGTTTATAACTCAATAAATAATTTCCCATGAGAATGTACTACAGGAATCCCAACGCAACATTGCCCAGAAGTGTTCTAATTAACCGCACCAAAGGGTTTGCTGTGCTGTCTAGTTAATGCTTTCTATCTGGTTCTTTGCTAGCCATCATGTATCACTGTTCAGCGAGTGACAGCAGTCAGGTTATTAAAGGTGTAGATATTAAATTAACAACAGTAGTAAACATTGTAGCTGTACTTCACATCTCAGCAGAAGCAATGAAGTGGATGACATTGAATCCATGCTGATATGCTGCAATGACAGATGGGCGTCATTTAACACAATACATCAGTGGGCAACCCACGTACCACAGCTGTCCTCCACTAAATGAATTAGATCGGGGTAATTAATCTAAAGCAAAAAGTATTACTAAAGTGGATTCTAAGCAGAATTAGAGAAGAGTAAAATTTTCTGCTCAAAATGAAATATTTATTTTATGTATTAGTAACTTTAGTGCTGACAATGTTTTATACAAGTTGTTCTACATACATAGAATATGAACACACACATAGATGTATATAGACATATAAATATTTTTGGTTGAAAAACAAACCCCATTTTGCTATCAGCTAAAATGGATCATGCTTGTTTGTTCTTTATGTATGATGTAAAAATTTTTTGCTTCCAAGAAGCTGGCTTATCTGGTATATCTGATGAGCTTTTTTAATTAAAACAATTCTCATTTCATCTCACATATGCTTTCTCAGCATAAGAATCTAAGAAAGTGTTGTCATACCAATAATAATTCAAAATATCTGAAAATGTAAAAATGTTCACTTTTCATAGACTTTACATAAATAAGGATGAATAAAGTAGATTTTCCATTCAGATTTTAATTTCTTATCAAGCCAAAAATAATTGGATTCAAAGTTTAGTTTGGCAAATATGAAGATACACATGAGTGGCAATTTGGAGGAAATTGTTTAATATTTAATTTGTTTTAAATACTTACCTTAAGTATATTTAGATGATTAATAATTTGGTACTAACACTACTACCTATAGCAATTTATATTTAAGAATAAAATACTATTTAATATACTAATATTGCTTAAAAGACTATGTTTTCAACTATAAACTTGTGATACTAATTTTATTTAAAGATTTCTAGATGTCGGGCCCGGAGAGATAGCACAGCGGTGTTTGCCTTGCAAGCAGCAGGTCCAGGACCAAAGGTGGTTGGTTCGATTCCCGGTGTCCCATATGGTCCCCCGTGCCTGCCAGGAGCTATATCTGAGCAGACAGCCAGGAGTAACCCCTGAGCACCGCCGGGTGTGACCCAAAAACAAAAAAAAATGATTTCTAGATGTCATATTTTAAAGTTGCTTATAAGCAAATCCATGAATTAGAAAAACGCTAATTCCTTATTAATTAAATGCATCTTTAATGCTTAAATAATTCAACATATGTCTATAGTATTTATCTTTTTGTGAATAAAAATTTCAGAGCTAAGGCATTATTTTATTTCTACTGTTCTACTCTACCAACTTGTGGTATCTTCCTAGAATACACTTTTTTTTTTTTTTTACAATTATGGTCATTGTCAAGCAGCATGTCATCAGCTAAATTGTTATTGTTCCCCTCTAAATTTTGTTTTCTCTTTATTTTCCTTTTCAGTGCCCCCTTTCTCCCACCTGTCAAATGAAAATAGAAAAATCTACTACAAATCACTGCAGTTAAATTTTTAGCACAGTATGAGTATGTCTAAACACTAATCCCTCTTTTGAAAAGATTTGCTAGATTCTTGGTAAGTTAGCCACTCTTAGTTGGATGCCTATAATAGTTACTCTAAAGTAATGCGTTTATTGTAGAAGCATAGCAAGCTACAGCTGGAAAAATTACCACATGCTTAGCATCTGATTTTCTAGCTTCATTATCTTGATCATATAGATTTGAATTGTGGGCTAACTGCTGATAGCATTTAAGTATTAACATTGGAAACATATTTGAAGAATAGAAAAAAAATAAATATACCTTAATATAAAAGGATATTCATTCTGTCCAATCTCTCAAAATTTAAAATGCTCAAGTATGTCCAATAATGTAATTATCATAATCAATTGTGTAAGAATTATTTTTGTTGCTTTCAGTTGTAGGTGCCACACACGGTACTCAGAGATACATGCGTTACTCTGTACTAAATCTAAGGACTTGCAAGGGATGTTATCTAACACTTAAGTCACAGACCTGGCGTCTGAATAAAATTTTAACTTAAATACATAAATGATCATATTTATGAGAAAGAAAGGAATTATAAATTAAATTTAAACTTCATTAAATCATGAGTATTAATTGTACATTTGACCAGTAATGATCTTTCTTTTAACAAAAATATCACCTTATTGTATTTTAGATAACATAAGAACTTAATGAGTTTGCATTATTAAACTATTTATCTTATTAAAAGTAAAAATACCTCTAAATATAGCCAATTATTTCATTACAAGACTTAATAGATAACTTAAATGAAATTTTAGCCTTTCTCAAGATGAAAATCTTTAAGTAAGCAACATAGAATTTCACAATCACGGACATGCCAGTAAAGTAATCAGTAGATAAGATCATCATCATTTCCTTAATAGAAGTGGCATTGTGAGAAATAATACATTCTTGTGCAAAATAAATTTCAATATTACTCTATTCTTACTATAAAATCTTTCTATTATGTACAACTCTTTAAGTTTTCCTTGAAGCAAAATTAATTGATTCGATTATACCTTTTTATTTGCTGTTATATATTTCTTTCAAAACCTATAGCATATTTTAATATAGATGTATTAAACTCTATAATTTAATATATAAACAATAATTATATTACTAAATAATTTTATTACTAATACCTGTATATTACATTAAAAATAACGGCAATGACATATTTCTTTTACATAGAGATCTGATATTACATATTCATAGTATATTCATAGTATTATAATGTGTAATTTTAGTCTCATTTATTCCTTGATGTTTCTATTTAAAAGTTTTTTTTCTCTTTTAATTTACTTATTTTGTTTTACTTGAGGCTATTCCTTGTGCTTCTCACAACTTATTTATGACTACTCAGGAATCACTCCTATTGGTGCTTAGGAGACTAAATGTAAGGGTTTGACAGCATGCAAGGTAAGAACATTTACAACTATTGATAAGCACTCCAAATACTATGGGCTGATTCTTGTTTGGGCACAAAGTGGACACAGTAAAAGAGTTGCACCAGTGCTCCTGTCTGATTTCCTGTTTCCTGCATGCAGCAACCAAAGAAGATCCCAGCAAACATAAGCTCTCCAGGGCCCATCACAGAGCTAGGCTGTTTCTGCCCCCAAATCTGTGGCCTGATTCTTGTCTGTCTTTGAGCACACTGTAAAGAATTGCATCTGCACTCCTGCCTAATTTTCTTTTGCTGTGTGCAGCAGCCAAAGAAGACCCCAGAAAACTAAGCTCTCCAGGTTCCATCACAGAGGTAGGCTGTTTCTACCCACAAAGGTGAAGTCAGAAGAGCACAGCCACTCTGCTTCACTCTGCAACTGTGCACATCACTAGCCTATGAACCTTATCACAACAGACAGTATAAAACATACTACAAGTGTGTCAATGGGGAAAGTACGCAGGACAACAGCATACATACAGAATGAAGATGGCAGTTTTGATGAACTGAAAAGTATCAACCACCTAATTAGCCTCTCATATAATGAGTTTAGAGTAGAAATATGGAGTATGCTCATAGAACTCAAAGAAAGCATAAATTGAGCTGAACAGAACACAGTGAGAATTCAGAAAACTACAAACTGAAATAACAGGACTGAAAAACTTGGTAGATGAAATGAAAAACTCAATGGAAAGCCTCTCCAACAGAGTAACAGAATCAGTGAGCTTGAAGATGAGGTGCATAACAACTCCATACAATGTAAGAAACTGGGAAATAATCTTGAAGCAAATTATTAGGCAGTGGAAAAAATACTCAAAGAATGTGAACAGATGAAAATCAAAGTTTTTGATTAACTCAACAGAAACGACATAAGAATCTTGGAGTCCCATATACTCAGGGAGAAAATTTCCAGAATCAACAGTCAAGGACATCACTGCAGAGAAACTCCCAGAGCATAAGACTGCATGAGCCCAAATCCTGATTGTGCTGAGTACCAGCTAAAAGAGACCCAAAGAAAAGCACCCAATATACATCCTAGTTATGATGACAAATCCCATAGATAGGGATGGAAATCTAAAAGCAGCAACATCAAAAAGGGAAATTACATATAAAGGCGGATCCTTAAGATTTACAGCAGACCTGTCTCAAGAAACCCTCAAGGCTGGAAGAAGGTGGTGGAACATAGTGATAAAACTCAACCAAATGAATTCTTTGTAAGAAAGCTAGGCAAGAAAACGATATAAAGGACATCCAGGGAGGAAAAGAATTCAAGCTCTCACTGTTTGCAGATGACATGATACTATATTTAGAAAACACTGAAGACTCTACCATAAAGCTTCTTGAAATAATAGATTCATATAGCAAAGTGCCAGGCTACAAAATTAACACATAAAAATCAATGGCCTTCTCATATATGCAATAATAATGATCAAGAAGAAATGGACATTAAAATTCATTCACATTCAAAATCAATTATCTTGGAGTCAACTTAACTAAAGATCTGAGGGATCTATACAAAGTAAAGTACAAAACCCTGCTTCAAGAGATAAAGGTGGATATAAGGAAATGAAGATGCATACCCTGCACATGGAGTTGGGAGGATTAAATCATTAAAATTTCAATATTCTCCAAAGCATTGTACAAATTTAATGCAATCCTTCTAAGGATACTCATGCCATTCTTAAAAGAAGTAGATGAAACACTCCTGAAATTCATCTGGAACAAAAAAACACATGGCAAGCTAGTGAAATCCTTGGAAAAGGAATATGGGAGACATCACTTTCCCCATCTTTAAACTTTAAACTGAATTACAAAGCTAAAGTCATTAAAACAGCATGGTATTAGAATAAAGACAGATCCTAATATCTATCGAATAGACTTGAGTATTCAGAGAATATTCCCCAGACATATAATTAATTAATATTTGATAAAGGGGCAATGAATGCAAAATGAGCAATAAAAATCTCTTCAACAAGTGGTATTTGTACAACTGGTCAGCCACTTGCAAAAAATGAACTCAGATCTCCAACTAACACCCTGCACAAAGGTCAAATGAAGATGGATTGCAGACGTTGAAACCAAACTCCAAACATAAGGTATGTAAAATAACATGTAGGTAAAAGACTCCAAGACATTGAGACTAAAGGCAAATTCAAGGAGGAAAAAGCATGCTCCAAACAAGTGGAAGAAGATAGAAACAGATGGGAATATATTAAGATGAGAAGCTTCTGCACCTCAAAAGAAATAGTGTATAGCATATAAAGCCACCCACAATGGGAGAAGCTATTTAACCAATATCCATGCAATAAGTGGCTAATATATAGAATATACAAGGCAATGACAGAACTTTAAAAAAATTTAACCCCATAAAAATTGGATGAATAGATGAACAATTTCTCAAGAAAGGTATGCAAATAGGAAACAAGCACATGGAAAAATGCACTACATTACCAATAATCAGAGAGGTGCAAATCGAAACAACAATGAGATGCCATCTTACACCATAGAGACTAGCACACATCACAAAGAACAAGAACTCTCTGTGTTTGTGGGGATGTGAAGAGCAAGAAACTCTCATTCACTACTGGTGAGAATGCCATCTTGTAACCAGCCTTTATGGAAAACATATGGAGATTCCTCAAAAACTGAAAATTGAACTCCATATGCTCCAGATATACCACTCCTAGGGATGTACCCTAGGATCACAAAAATACAACTTAAAAATCCCTTCCTTGGGGCCCAGGAGATTGCATGGAGGTAAGGCGTTTGCCTTTCATGCAAAAGGTCATCGGTTCGAATTCCGGTGCCCCATATGGTCCCCCGTGCCTGCCAGGAGCAATTTCTGAGCATGGAGCCAGGAGTAACCGGGTGTGACCCAAAAACCAAAAAAAAAAAAAATCCCTTCCTTTTGATTTGCAAATCAAAATAACTATGAGGTACCATCTCACACCACAGAGACTGGCACACATCACAAAGAATGAGAACAAGCAGTGTTGGCAGGGATGCAGAGAGAAAGGAACTCTTATCCACTGCTGGTGGGAATGCCGACTAGTTCAACCTTTCTGGAGAGGGATATGGATATTCCTCCAAAAACTGGAAATTGAGTTCCCATACGATCCAGCTATACCACTCTTAGGAATATACCCTAGGAACATGAAAATACAATACAAAAATCTCTTCCTTACACCTATAGTCATTGCAGCACTATTTACCATAGCAAGACTGTGGAAACAACCAAGATGCCCTTCAACAGATGAATGGCTAAAGAAACTGTGGTACATATACACAATGGAATATTTTGCAGCCTTCAGGAGTGATGAAGTCATGAAATTTTCCTATGCATGGATGTACATGGAATCTATCATGCTGAGTGAAATAAGTCATAGAGAAAGAAAGACGGAGAATGGTCTCATTTATCTATGGGTTTAAAAAATGAAAGACATTTCTCAACAATTTTCAGAGACAAAAGAGAGGAGGGCCGAACGTTACAGCCTACCTCATGAATCTCACCACAAAGAGTGATGAGTTTAATTAGAGGAATAACCACATTGCAAACTATCCTAACAATGATAATATATGAGAGAGTGGAAAGCCTGTCTAGAGTACAGGTAGGGGTGGGGAGGCGAGGAGGATATTTGGGTCATTGGTGATGGGAATGTTGCACTGGTGATGGGGGGGGTGTCATCTGATATGACTGAAACCAACCACAATCATGTCTGTAACCAAGGTGTTTAAATAACAAATATTAAAAAAATCCCTTCCTCCTCTCACTTATATCCACTGCAGCTCTATTTACAATAACCAGATGCTGGAAACAATAAAGATAGCCTTCAATAGATGAATGACTAAAGTAATTTTGGTACATAACATTATGCAGCCGTTAGGAGAGATGAAGTCAAAAAAAAAAAAGAAAGAAAGAAAGAAAAGCTGGGGCCGGGCGGTGGCGCTGAAGGTAAGGTGCCT
>PVKC010026262.1:0-15700 GCA_004027635.1 Crocidura indochinensis | reverse complement strand
AGTGCAGATGGAACAGTTGGAACAGATGACAGTGGGCAGAGCTGGCGATGCTGGCACAGGTGTCATAACCTCAACAGCTGGCACAAGTTGTGACAATCCTGGGATTTCTTAGTACAAGGCACATGTTAATTTTGGCTTTGGCTACAGAAAGATAAGAGCATTTTATAATTAGTAAATGTGCCATTTAAAAAAGAACTTTTCCCCCCCTCCATCCTTAAGGACATCCACCTCCAACTGTTAAAGCTTGGAATATGGAGCATTTTTGCAAATTAGAATTTCCCTGAGAAAGCCATAATTGATAAATACAGATTTCATGAAGAGGCAGCTAAATATTTTTGTTCTGATATAGATAAAATTCATGAATGGAATATCTTTATGGAAGTTCTGTTGTAAATAAAGGGCAGGTACTTAGAAATAAAAAGCTTTACACTTAAACAACATTTAACACTATCGTGTTAGAGGACTGTTTATTTCAGAAATGAGTAATTCCCAATTTTATGTTAACTTTCCAATAGAAGCACATTTGAAGACATGGTACAGAATTGGAAACCTGTCTACAGAACAGGTTGAGGAAAGAGGAAAAAATGCTGGAATTCATAATATGGAAAAAGCACGATATTGCCACTTTCAAATACCAATGGGACTTGGCTTTAGTTTCATCTAAAATTCTATAATTTGGGTTTGAATTAAAAATATAGCATAATCTTTTGGGCACTGACATTTAATATCAGGAGAGAAGTTGAGAGAACAAAGCAACCTGTTGGTGACTAGAAATCACTATTTTCTTTTAATAACTTTATTGCAAAAGATCTACTTATATTATGGAAAATGCAGCTCTATTGCCAATTATAAATTAACGAAATGTAATAAATATTAAATCATTCTTAAATCTGTTTCATGCGCATGATATCTTGAACATATTAGGCACTATATAAATTCTTATTGAATAAAACTGATATTAGAAAAACAAATATTCAACTTTTAAAATTCAATATTTTTTCTTAGTATTCATGATTAGTTTTATGTTAGAAGAAAAAAGCAAAGTGAATCAGGTCTCAATCCTTTATAAAGCTTCATAGGTGTTAGCCAACTTCTTTCCCCTTAGAGAAATCATAGATGAGAAAGATTAATTGAATGTCATCTATCCTATGTCCCCAAATAATTCCAAAATTATTTAGTTTTTCCAATTTCTTGAACTATAATCAGCATAGTAAATCATCTTCTCTTGATAATAAGTTCAACACAGTGAATTCCATATCTGTATTTGAGACTTTTTGGAAACCATTATAATAAAGATTAAGTATTTGTTTTTAATAACAACGTTTTGATCATTACGAATGTGTTTGATTTGTTTCCTGATGGTTTTGTATGTTATTACCTATATTTACTAATAAAAGTTTTCAAAAGTCACTTAAATATACTTTATTTCAATTTTACCATTTCTTCTACTCTGTTTAAACTCATGTTGAACCCAACTAAGATTTTATTTTCTTATTATTCAGAACTTGACTTTATTTTATTTCTTCACTGGGATGATAAAATGTTTTTACTTTAAGCAGATAAAATACCATAATTTTCTGCCTTTTTTGTGACATGGTGCAACTAAGAGAAAGAGACAGTAGGGCTTACTGTTCTCTCTGGGCACAAGATTATGACCAGAAAATCAATTAGGCTGAACAAACTGAAAATGTATGCTAAATAAATACTTCTTTCTCTAAAATACTAGTTGGTAACTAAAACTCAGATTAATGCTATAGTCAACAAATATCTTATTAAAATAATCAATAAGGGAAAAATAAATAGAGGTATTTCTGGATTTTGACATTTAAGAGATTAGAAAAGTTTTCAGAAGGAGAGAATAGGGTTAAATCATTTCTTTGAGCCTCTGACTTTCTCTGGAATAAAAATGAAAACTAAACATGAAAGGTGCAATCTGCTGTAGCACTTTGATTTCTATCTCATTGTCTCAGCCACGATCTATTTCTATGCACATAGAACTTTGAAATTTATTGGCATCTCATCTTATGTAAATATCGTTTCCCTTCTCTTAGCTCCAAGACATCAGGATGTGCTTCCATTCCACCCTTCAAACAGTTGTTCCACATTATGCCTCTCCACTCTTCCTGGAGCAACTCCTCATCTCTTTCCACTTGGCAACCTGGATACATCTCTTTCCTAGGCTAAAAAATGATCTTTCATTTGGAAAGGTGTTGGATAAAATAAAGTTCTATTATAAAAACATTCACAAATGCAAAACCAAATCCAGGGGAAAATCATGCAATAGTTTTAAAAATTAAAGAAATTTGATATTCATACTTAGCCTTCCTGCCACTTTCCCTACATTTTTCTAAAACACCAGTTACAGGTCTTTCTTTCATTTTTTGTTTGAGTCACCATGAAATTACAAACTTATTCATGACTGGGTTCTAACACCAATTATCACCAATGTTCACTTCCCTCCATCAATGCCTTCCCCACCCTCTTTTGTGTCCCATTCATCAGTCTACTTCTATAAAAGGCACTTTAAAAAAAGTAAGTTTTTCACTTTTATTTATAACACCGTTGCTGGTAGGATTTCATACATAATGCTTTATCACCTTTCAGCATCTCTTCCTCCTTGAATGCCTCCCTGTCCTATATCTACCAGCCCCCTCAAGTGGCATATTTCCTACCGAATATCAATTCTCATGTTCCTTGTTTCCATTGTCTTTGTGTATTTGTTATTCCACCTTTATGTTTCTTTATATCTGAAATATGAGAAAGATCATTCTGTGTCTTCCTCTCCCTCTGATTAACTTTACTCAGTATAATATTCTCATCATTCCTCTAAGTAGCAGCAAATTACACGAATACTCTGTAGTGTAATTCCATGGTGATCAAATAAAAAACACTTAAACTGCACTGTAATCTAGTATCTTTTTGGAGTACTACTGTCAACCTGTACAGGACACTTGTGTGTAGGTGATAATTTTCCTTCCTTGCTTTGTACAGAATGCTATGGTTTAATCTTCTGGTTTCCGGGTAAAAAGATTATTTGTTTATATCACTAATGCTTCGAGTTCAGCTTCTCATAGGAAATTTGTGGTTTTGAGCTTGTAAACAAATCAAGTCAAGTTATAATCTGTTACCTCAAAAGTATTGTGTTGATATTTTATTGCATTATGTAAATAAACAATATGAATAAACAAGTGAATAAAACCCCAATCAATATGTTTAGTATGGATATTTTTAAACTTAAAATAAGCATTTTTATTTTAAAATATTTTAATTTGGGGTTTTTTTTTGGGGGGGAGGGAGGTTTTGGTCACATCCGGTGGCGCTCAGGGGTTACTCTTGGCTCTGTGCTTAAAAATCGCTCCTGGCAGGCTTGGGAGACTATATGGGATGCAGGGAATCAAACCACCATCTCCTGGGTTGGCTGCATGCAAGGCAAAGGTCCTATTGCTGTGCTGTCTCTCCGGTTCCCCAAAATATTTTAATGTTTTAAACTTAAAAATAAACTATTGAGTATCCATCACCTAGATTTAAATTTTACTAATTTGTTTCAACTTTCCCTTCTCTCTCTCTCTCTCTCTCTCTCTCTCTCTCTCGCACTCTATCTCACACACACATTGTTCTTCTCTTTTTCCATTTAAGTATGTTGATATTCATTATGAACAGATAAGGGTAAATTTTTTAGAAACAGAATACCAAAACTATTCCTTCATCGAGTTCATCTTCAGAGTTCCTTTCTTTATTGCAGGGATACGTTTATATAGTTTCTGAAACAGGAATCCTAAATGCTGACTACATCTCTAAATTTTTTTCATTCTTTCTATTGTATTGATTAGTTAGCTAAATTTGGTCATTTGTCTTTAGAATATCATACATTATGAGTTTGACAATTGCTTCCTCTTTAAGAATATTTAACCTGGATCTTTATACATATATTTTTTAAATTGGTATTTAGAGGGGCCCGGGAGATAGCATGGAGGTAAGGCGTATGCCTTTCATGCAAAAGGTCATCAGTTCGAATCCTGGTGCCCCATATGGTCCCCCGTGCCTGCCAGGAGTAATTTCTGAGCATGGAGCCAGGAGTAAACCCTGAGCACTGCCGGGTGGGACCCCAAAACAAAGAACAAAAAACAAAACAAAACAAAAAAATTGGTATTTAGAGAACATAGAGTTGATTAGATTTGGTCAAGTTATTGGCATGGGAATTTCATGGTTGGTGCTATGTCATTATTTTCTATTACATCATAGGAAGAAGCATATAACATCTATTTATTTTAATTGGTGCTGAAATGGTCAGATACTATATATATTATACTTGATCTTTAAGATATATTTATATATTTCAAACCTTTACCCAGACACAGATATCTTATTATTCTGTCCAATTTTAGGGAGTCCTACAAAATTTTTTAAATTCTGAAAGTAGAAAAACTGTAGGTTCCTTTTTCAGAAGATTCAAGGTCATCCATTGATCCAGTTTTCTGGTACATTTATTCTGATTGCTATCGTTTTCTTATGTTTACTTTTTTTTATTCCTCAAAGTCTTCTGATGTGTCTATTCTATCAAGACTATGTTCTAGGGCCTAGGGAAAATGCATCTTGAAGAGCCATAGATAATTAGGAAAATTATGTGATATTGTGGAATATGAACTTTTCCCCTAGTTTTTATTATAACTCCATGATTTACCATATTATAATGCTGTTGTTCAGGCTTTAAATGTCTAAACAGCAGCAATCTTATCACTCATATGGCCATCCCTTCACCAGTTTCTCCAATCACCCACTTTCATGCAGACACAAACAAATTTACTTAATTTTGCTTAATACAACAAAACACAACTGGAATAATCAAATCTTAGATCAACACAGGACAATTTGAAATGATTGTTGTTTCTCTCCACGATATTATTAGTCAGTGTCTAATTTACTAAGCAGTGGTTGGTTCTAGTTGAGCCTTCTGTGCTACTGGTTATGCTCACTGAGGTGGGTGGATTACTATGTAACTTGCCCATCAGATTTCCTGTGATATAACTGGGCTGACACTGCAAGATATTTAGATGCCTCACAGCCACAAGCAGCTGTGAAGTCCAGGATTTATAAAACTAAAACAAATTTGGTGGCTTAGGAGATTGACACAGTTAAGTCATGGAGATGAATATTTTTGTCCGAAGGTGGCGAGGGTTATTGGGCTGATGTAGTTCATACAGAAAGGAATATCTGACCCCCTCCCTTCTAAGAAAACCATAGAGGTATCACCCTGGACCAAATTACCTGGAAAATATTGATAGCCATTATTTTATTCTGGAGCATGGTGACAGACAGAGTTGGGCTGTTTTTCTGCTGGGGGCCCAACAAATATTTTCTAATAGTTATTTTATTCATAAACTTCCAGTGAAAAATAGCACCTTTCCATAAATTAAGCACATGATTTTTCTATAGTATACTTTATATGTATTTTTCTGTTCTACACATTATTAGGGCTAAATCTAAATTATTAATGTAATTTGTGCATCTAAAAGCAGAGATCTCTTGTAGGTTAACCAATGAATAATAGATAATGGGTTAGTTAGCATTTGGGGTAACTAGAAGAAATATTTTATATCTGATTACTTTTAGTTATTTATACAATCAAAATGAGTCAACTGTACATTGAGCCATAAGCTAGTGTGCAAGAAACAGTTCCAATTCTTTTGGAAATGCTAATGGATAATTGAATTTAACTCTCTCTCTCTCTCTCTCTCTCTCTCTCTCTCTATATATATATATATATATATCATTGCTTACGAGTACATTATGAAGTGCTTGGAATTTTATCATTGTGAATTTTTTTTTACATTTTATTTCAAACAATGTAGTTTACAAAACTGTTATTGGTAGGGTGTAGGGTTTCCTACATCAACATTTCAGCTTTATAACTTTCACCAGAGTGTCTACCGCTCTCAACCATCATTCCTGTGCTTCCATCCTGAAAAGTCTTATTTTCCCTTATAGTAAGCTTCCTACTTGAAACTAGCTTCCAGTTTCTGTTTCCTTTGTGAATATGTTGTTTCTTGGTCTATTTGAATATGAAAATGTTAATTTCACTTGCCTCCCATTAATGAACATAAAATGAATTTTTTAGTGGTGAATAATAGTAAATATGTATTTATAGTTAATATAATTATTGAATAACTGTAAATAAACAGTTTAGTTACAATAAATGTTTCAAGATTCATAAAAAAATCCTAGTTGTTAAAAATTGACTTCATTCTACATAAAGTAATTACATCAGCCCTTTATTCTATCTGATCATTATTGCAAATCAGAGGGGAGGATTATATGACCAGCTGAGAAAGCTGAAATAAGATCAGATAAGCCATCTTAAGTAGGGCCACATTAGTATAAGCTAAAGTCAGTGATCAGGCACACTGTTAACTCCAATTTGGACTTTACTAGAGTCCGTTCAGAGAGAAAATAACTTATTTTTATCCACAGATATTTGGTTATTTTAAAGTCATGCTTGTTCAAAGTACTGTGGAAACTTGTAGCAAGCATTCTTCTGTTTCAGGTTTCCAGTAAACTCTAGTGTTAGAAGCTACTTTTCATTTCCTGATAGAGGACAGTAGACTCCCCTCAGAATTCTCGTCTCTCGTGAATGTCTTTTAACATTGTTTTCTTTTTTTTTATTCATAGAAACAATAGGTTTTTATGTGGTCCTCCTTTGATTTTATTTTATGAGAACAGAAAAAAATTGGAGAGAAAAAAGATATATGACTTGTAAAACATTTATAGGAATGCCAAGTGAGATTTTGCACCCCTTCCCCAAATATGGAAAGGTTTTATTAATAGCCCTCCTTTTCCCTTTCGTTCTTGGGGAATAGCCATTGTATTTTGAGTACAGCTTCTTTAAAAAAAAATTAGTCAGTGGTAAAAATAAATGTTTTGTTTTTTGGGGGAAACACAACCAATACTGTTTAGAGACTATTCCTGGCTCAGTGCTCTGGGAAAACAAATGAGATGCCTGGGATTAAAGACCCAGACTTTGAACTTGAGTCTTCTGGGTGCAAACTGTACATTGGATTATGTTTTGACCACTTTCACAAGTTTTCAGCAAAACTTCTACTGATTCAATTTTTTAAATGATTTTCTTATTCTCCTGCTTCCCAAATAAAAAATATATATTTAAATTTGGGCCAGAGAGATTATACAGTGTGTAGGTCCCTTGTCTTACATGAAGCCAATTCAGCTTTGATCACCACGCCCCCATATGGTCCCTCGAGCACTACCAGAAGTGAATCCTGAGTGCAAAGCCAGAGTAAGTTCTGAGCACTGTCAGGTATGGCCCCCCAAACAAACTAGATATTTTTCTCCTAAATAAATATATATTTAAATAGAAATTCTTTGTTTCTCCCATCCTCTTTGTTAAACTTTGTAAAGTATTATGATCATTTAAATGAGAAATAGTATTTCTAATTGACTAGTAGTTCATTTATGAGGATTTTTCACTAGCAGTACTATCAGGGCTTTTGAGACTATTGCTAACATGAATCTAGGGAAAGATAAAGAACTTAGAATTACTGAGCCCCAGGAACAAACAGTGAGAGGACATCTGTTCAAAGCACTATGATTTGTAATCATTTTAAGAAATATATTGCATGTAAATTGAAATACATTTTAATTATAACAACCCCCCAATCAGATAGACATAAAGAACTGCCATAAGAGTAATTGTTTAAATGTTAGAAAATGACTTTAAAATAAACTCTTTGAATCTTTAAGGAGAAAGAAAAGAAATTGCTCATCTTTGGTTGCTAGAAGACTGGTAGATGAACTGGAGGCACCTGGAAAATCAGCTCTATAAATACACATTTTTTTCAGTGTGGAGTTTCTTTGATTTCTAGAATCTCCCTCCCACTACTATTCAGGCCCCCTCTCTTAATAGGGCTGAGATCTTTTTTTATTATCTGATTAAAACTTGGGCCCCTTCCTCTCTCCTTTTACTTCCACCAACCTCCATCTTCACAATGACAGACTGCATTCTATAATTGCTGTCTTTTGTAATTGTTCTATATCCAAATTGGCTGATTAGGGGAGAGACCCAGCTGTCCATCAAAATGGTGAAGTAGCTGATGCAGTCATCCCCTGAGCTAGAGAAAGTTAATTGCACTTTCTGATACTGTCCTGGTAGAAGAGATGTTGAGAAGGGCTCCGGGAATCACTACTTTGCCTTTTTTTTTTTTTTTTTTAGCATATCCATTTGTAACCTGGAAGAAATGTAGTAAACAGCATGTTAATTATATTTAAAGATGAAATTAAATCATGACTGTTGGAAACACACCAGTGAAAAAACAGAGAAACATTACACAGGGTTTCTGAGGTTAAAAATATGAAAAAAATTAAATACAATGATAATTAAGTCGGACAGGTATATACTTGATGATGTTGAGGGAGAAGACAAGCAATAAAAGTAGACAAAAAATCCAGAAAACAGACATGCCAGAGGACTGGGGGAGAGTGGACAACAGATTACAAGTATCCACAATATGCCATGGAAGCTAATGTAATTTGGGGTTGTCTATGTAGACACATCCTATCATGAGGGAGAGGTAAAGTAATTTAGTGCATTTGGCATGAGCACACCTAGAATGCTGTCTTCAAGTGCACATATCTTGGGAACAGACAGATATGGAGGATCTAGAGGGAAATTAGCATAAAGTAACACGACAATTAAGGAATGATGGTTGATTTATAAGACAAATGGACTGTGTGGTTTGGCTTAGAAGAGTTAGATAAGAATGAATCCTTTACATTGAATGTTTTTCTGACATTTACCAACTAGTCCAGAACTCTCAAAGTAGCATAAACTGAAATTCATTTACATCCCAACTTCTTGTGAATGAAAACTGTGACATGGTCAAATAGTCTTTTTAAGGGAGTGAAAGGAGCGTTATGACTGGGAGAATAGGAGTTTGCATTGTTGCCATACCAATCATTCCAAAGCCATTGATGTGCCTTGGCTCTGATCCTTACACACTGAAGAGTTAAATAAAACAGCTTGTCTTTTGAAACCCCAAAAGTCTCCCTAGATGTTTGTGTCTCTAAAGAGTTCCACATAGAGGTGGACGTCTAAAAAATGATTTCTAGCATATGCTTGATGTAAGAATTTGTGGTAGGTGGCTTCTGTTTTTTGGGTTTTTCTAATACTTAGAAAGACAGAGACAAATAGCAATAAATTGATCAACTATATTTCTCTCTTTGACTGGAGGCAGTCATTTAATCTGAGGACTGGTTTCTGATGGCAGAAGAAAGATGAAACTAATTTTAGAAGATCTCAGAATGAAGCTGGAGAAGCATCATTTTGTAGTTACGAGCTAATGAGGATAATTTGTTCTTCAAGTGCAAGTTACTGTGTTAGCTGCATTAAAATTCATTTCTGATGTAAATACAGAAGATATAAATACAGAGAAGAGATATATCATGGAATTGTTTAGTTTTTATTTTTTAATATAAAGCCCATTCTAAGAGGGACTGCTAGAAAAGTGATTTTATTCTCAAAGTTTAGGGATATTTTTACTTCCTGATTTCATATAATTAAAACAATGACTAGCAATAGTTTTACAAAAAGGGAGAAGGTAAGATTCTTTCTGGCTATAGATCATGAAGTCTATTGTCCTGGAGATTATCTCCAAAATTGTAATTCTCAACTTTCTCATCTGGAAAATGAACATGGGATGTGTGTATTATTTTCAAAATAATTAAATATTTCATTGACAAATTATTTAGTAACATTTATATATTTAATTAAATCTTCTTGAGATAAAGCTTTTATTCCTAATTCAAGGGGTTTCCTTCTTTCATTCTCTATAGTAGAGAGGGTAATCATTTTCATGTACTCTTTCTATAGAAGAGGATTTTCTTATTTTTTAAATTTAGAATGTTATAAAGAGGGGAAAAATTTTTAGATAAAAGAAAGCAACGTGATATGTCTCTCAGTAACGCATGTGAAGCACTGCAGTTAAAAGTGTGCAAACTGATGCAAGCAATATATCTGAGTGTGCAAACAAGATGTACCATGGTAGCAAGAACTCAGCTTAAAGTCTGAACACCAGAGCCAGCTGAGTGTACAATCTCATCAACACAACAACAGCAACAATAATAACAATACCACAGGGAATGGAAGATGGGAATAAAGAAAAGCAAAAAATTCCAACTAGTGAGCCAGAAATACAAAACATACACAAGACATTATCATTCTTTTCTTTTTTTAAGTGTATCATTTATTTGTTAATTCATTTACTTGTTCGACATTTTTGGGGGGTCACACCTGGCAGCACTCAGGGGATAGTCCTGGCACTGCGCTCAGAAATCGCTCCTGGCAGTCATGGGGGACCATATGGAATGCTGGGATTCGAACACCATCTGTCTTGGATCACTGCGTGCAAGGCAAACACCCTACCACTATGCTATTTTTCCAGCCCCAATACTATCATTGTTAAGATTCTTTTCTTTTTGCAGAAGATAGAGCACATAAAAATAGTTTTCAATTTTGTATTTGTATCATAGAAATATAGTGCATTAAATACAACTCAAATTCAAAGTCACTGAAACCCATAGCATTTTTACCTTCACTAGGTGAAAGCATTTTTCTGAATTTGGTGATGTTTTTCATGAAGGCTGAGAAGAGGTTTAACCTGATATCAATAGAGTTAAGGAAGTGAAACCAGATTTTACTCCTCTAAAGTCCAACACTTATTTCTCCAAGTAGAGTGAGTTACAGAGATAGCACATCATGTACCAATAATGAAAATAACTCTGTGAACAGCACGGAAGTAAGTTTGAGGCTACTTCCACCCACACAGAGATGAATTTTATGTGCAGAAACCCAGTAGAATATAAATGAATTGCTGTATAGGAGAAAGGAGAAACAAAAGACTGTGACTGAGATTTTGAGAGATATCGCAAGAAGAAACCTACATATTGAAGCCTCTGTCTTCCTCAAAGTAACACTATGAATGCAGCATTCCATCTAGGGAGGTAAGGGCTGGTTGGACACAGCACAGTACAGTGTGGGTAAAGTCTGTGCTTGAAGATGTTCAATCTTAAGAACCTCTAGTTCTCACCATATACTCTATATCTCCTCTTCTTGTGCCTTTATGCATGAAACACTTCACTGACTGCAGGTATTTATTCCTTTTGATACATGCTAAACTCTTAGAATTAATTGTATAGAGGGAAGAATGACAGACTTTAGCTTGCCCTGGCTAAACTGAAGGCCCTTCCATAAGACACATTGAGGCAAACAGTGTTAGTGTCTGCCAGCTGAGTTGACCCAACCTTTTTCCAGTTTGTCAGTGTTGGGGAAAATTTACAGCAATAGACTTGCTCCAGATATCCTGGTATCCTCTGCCTGAGAGCCTCACTTTTTATACAAGGTGTCAGGAATCCTGTCAGGGCTCTCCAAGTTTCTCAAATGTACAGAAGTTTTAAGTATCACTGTTTTGCTACTTTTATTCCTACCCTTAAATTTTTTTATTTGAAGTATCAAGATTTACAATACTGATAGTCATACTTTTCTTTCATACATCATTCCATCACCAAATCCATCACCAGACAACCTCCAATAGCATCGTGAAGACTTCCTTGCATTCCTGCATGTAAGCTTATTTCAAAAGACAAAATCTTCGGTTCAGATGACATAGGCAATTTGTTGTTCTCTTAATATGTTTATTCTCCCTCCCACCACCATACATGCCATATATGATATTTGTGTTTGTGTGGAGGTTGTGACACCTACACATAAAGTGAACAGAGCTAATAATCTCCTGAATTACACAAAATTACTAAAAAAAATTTAAAACTATGACTTTGTGGAATATAAAGTTAAAGAATACTATGGATAACTCTTTGCTAATTCATTTTAGAGCTTACATGAAATTGGTACATCCTACAATTTTTTTTTGAAATTTTGTAAGATTGAAGAGGATTAAGAAAATCTAGAATAGAAAAATAATTCAGCAAGTAGAGTGCTTGCTTTGCTCACCAGGTTTGATCCCTGATATCCTGTATGGTCCCCTGTGCTCTGCCAGGAGAGATCCTTGAACACAGATAAGGGTGTGACCTAAAAGAAACTAAAAGGAAAACTAGAAAAACTTAAAAGGGCAAAAAAATCTAAAAAGACTTAAAAATGCTGTGTTTTGTTCTAAGAAAGGGAATATTGGATTTTAAGAAATGAGGCAATGGGAAACTAATTTGTACAGCCCAGTTTCATACGACCAACCCCAGGAGGCAGCAAGTGACTGGTTCTCGGTCTGTGGCCCAGAGAGCTATCCAGTGGCATGGTGAACTCCCTCTGCTCCCCAATCCGTGGCTGTGCA
Organism: Crocidura indochinensis; assembly: GCA_004027635.1. NCBI lineage: Eukaryota > Metazoa > Chordata > Mammalia > Eulipotyphla > Soricidae > Crocidura > Crocidura indochinensis. Next base: position 3,353 of record PVKC010026262.1, on the reverse strand, counting down.
TATATCCTCTAGTCTAGTTAATAAATCCCAGCATAACACGTAGAAAATAGCACAATGCGTAGGACACAATGGGGAAAAATGCAGAACACCACCATGCTTAAAGTCTATGAAGAATGCTCAAAGAAATCTAAAAAAAAAAAAAACAAACATAAAATAAACAGAAAGAATCACAGAGGATATGGAAAGTATAAATGAGAAAACCTCAAACTGAAATAACAGGACTGAAAAGTTGGTAGGCAAAATGAAAACCTCACTGGAAAACCTTACCAGCAGAGTAACAGTGGCTAAGGACAGAATCAGTGAGCTGAAAGATGAGATGTATTACAACTCCATACAACAAAAGAGGTTGGAAGAGAACCTTAAAACAAATGAGCAGGGGCCAGAGAGATAGCATGGAGGTAAAGTGTTTGCCTTTCATCCAGAAGGTGGGTGGTTCAAATCCCCGCATCGCATATGGTCCCCCGTGCCTGCCAGGGGCAATTTCTGAGCGCAGAGCCAGGAGTAACCCCTGAGCGCTGCCGGTGTGACCCAAAACAAAGAGTATTTCATCCATCAAAACAAACAAAAACAAAACAAAAAACACACAAAAAACAAACAAAAAACAAATGAACAGATGATGGGAAAAATAAAGAAAAGAATATGAACAGACAAAAATAGAAGTCTTTGATAAACTCAACAGACAACATAAAAATGATTGGAGTCCCAGAGACCCAAGAAAAAAAACTCTCATTTAGAATTAATAGTTAAGGGCAGAGAAACCCCCAGAGCTAAAGTGTGCATGCAAACAAATCCTGCATGCCTGAGGAGTACCAGCTAAAAGAAATCAAAAGAAAAATGCCCAAGACACATCATAGTCACAACGATAAATACCACAGATAGGGATAAATACTGAACGCAGCAAGATCAAAAAGGGAAATTGTATACAAAGGAGTATCATTAAGATTTACATCAGGCTAAATACCCAAAGAATATACTGACTGGGAAGGGAGATATAAAGAGAGTGGCTTAGTAGATATACATAGGGCTCTCAATCCCTAGAAAACTGGATACACATTTTTCTCCAATGCACATGAGTTATTCTCCAAGATAGACCACATGCTGGCCCATAAAACATACCTCCAAAAATTAAGATGGTAAAGTTTGTATGAACTACACTTTCAGATCATGATGCACTAAAAAGATAAGTGTATTATTACAAACATACACAGAATAAAACTTTAACAGCTGAAATTGAACAGCTCAACACTGAACAATCAGTGGGTCAAAGATTCCTGGGGAAAAAGTGAACAATGACATGAATTATCATAATTTGTGGGACAAAGCAAAAGTGGTATTAAGAGTAATATTTAGGGGCCCGGGAGATAGCATGGAGGTAAGGCGTTTGCCTTTCATGCAAAAGGTCATCGGTTCGAATCCCGGTGCCCCATATGGTCCCCCGTGCCTGCCAGGAGCAATTTCTGAGCATGGAGCCAGGAGTAACACCTGAGCACTGCCGGGTGTGACCCCCCAAAAAAAGAGTAATATTTATAGCTTTTTAAGCACTCATCAGGAAGGAAGGGCCTACATAAATAATTTAATGACACAGCTAATAAAATTGGAAATAGATTAACAAAATGAACCAAAATAGACAGACAAATGGAAATAATAAAGCTTAGAGCAACAATTAATGAATTGGAAATTCAGAAAAATACAATCTGAAAGATCAATGAAAGCAATAGTTGGTTCTTGAAAAAAAAATAAACAAGATCTATAAACCATTAGCAAATCTCACACAAAAGTGAGAGAGAGAAACTTAATAAACCAAATTAGAGATGAAAAGAGAAGGGGCAGGAGCGATGGCACAGCAGTAGGGTGTTTGCCTTGCCCACAGCTGACCCAAGAGGAACCTTCTCGGTTTGATCCCTGACATCCCAGATGGTCCCCTAAGCCAGGATCGATTTCTGAGAGCATAGCCAGGAGTAACCCCTGAGTGTGAGTGTGGCCCAAAAAACAAAAGAAAATTTTCAGATACACAAAAATTCAAAGGGTAAATAGAAATTACTTTGAGAAACTATAATACAAAACAAAAGAACCTGGAAGATGTGGATAAATTTTTGGACTCCTATAACCTCCCAAGGGTTAACCAAGATGATCTAGCATACCTTAACAGTCTGACCACAAGTGATGAAGTTAAAATGGTAATCAAAAGTCTTCCCAAAAACAAAAACTCAGACACAGATGGATTCATTTTAAAAGAATGAGTTTTTTCAAACTTTTCAAGAGGACCTACTGCCAATTCTTTTCAGATTCTTCCAGAAATTGAAGAAGCAGAAACACTCCCAAATAGTTTATACAAATTAACATCACCCTGATACCAAAAGCAGACAAAGATGTCACAAAAAGAGAACTACAGACCAATATCCTTGATGAACACTGATGCAAAGATCCTCAACAAAATTATAGCAAATAGGATCTAATGTATCATAAATAAGGTCATACATCATGACCAAGTAAAAGTCATTCCAGAGATGCAAGGATGGTTTAGCATACACAAATAATCAATGTAATATGCCACACAAAGATAAAATAAAGACCATCATATCATATCAATAGATGCAGAGAAAGCATTTGATATCATCCAACATTCATTCACATGAAAAATTCTCAACAAGGTGGGAATGAAAGGAACTTTTCTCAAAATATTCAAGGTTATCACAGCCATGGCAAATATACTCAGTGGGGGGAAACTGAAAGCCTTTCCTCTAAAATTGGATACAAGACAAAGCTATCCCTTCTTACTATTCTTATTCAATGTAATACTGGATGTATTTGCCATAACATTTAAGCAAGAAAATGATATCTAGGAGATACAGATAGGAAAGGAAGAAGTCTAGCTCTCACTGTTTGCAGGTGACCTACTATATTTAGAAAATCTTAAAGACTGTCAAAAATATTTAGAAATAATAGATTTGGTGGGCTACAAAATAAGCACAGAAAAATCCAATGCCTTCTTATACACAAATAATGATAAAAATAGATATTATAAAAACGATTCCATTCACAATAGTAACACAGAAACTCATATACCTTGGAGTCAACTAAAGAGGTGAAGGACAAGCTAAGATTATAAATGTACATTTCTTAATCTAGTAGAGGGCAACCATAAACTCCATGAGTGAGAGCCATATTCACATGCTAGGAAGTTCTTTCATGGTTCTAGAAAAACCTAGTTTCAAAGCTATAAATTTTCTAAGTTTGGGGCCATTCCTATTGGTGCTCATGGCTTACTCATAGATCTGGGCTCAGAGATTACTCCTGGGGGTTTCTCCTGGTGGTAACCAGGGTTAGTAGCATGCATACAATTTACCCACTGT
>PVKC010026261.1:0-16206 GCA_004027635.1 Crocidura indochinensis | reverse complement strand
AAAGAAAGAAAGAAAGAAAGAAAGAAAGAAAGAAAGAAAGAAAGAAAAAGAAAAGAAAAAAAGAAAAAAGAAAAAAGTTTTGTGCATCAAGGACATAATTGTCAATGAAAGTGTAATCTAGTGAATGGAAGAAAATACTTATAAATAACATAGTTATCCATGTGTCAATATCCAAAATATATAAAGGATCATATAATAACAAAACAAAGAAACTAACTTATAAGTGGATCTGGGGGCCATAGAGGCAGTATAGAGAAAAGTGTCATTGCTGTACACAGAATAAACCAGAAAATATATTTCCACATATATTCCTCTAAGCATCACCAGAATTAATTTCTTGAGCATATAGATAAGTGTCATTTCCCCTTCAGAAAATAATTAAAAAAATGGACATGGGATTTGATAATCATTTCTTTAAAATGATATAATTAACTAGTCAATGAAAAGGAGTTCAATACTTATAGCTAAATAGAAAATTAAAACTTAATGAGATGTCACCTCATTTATACAAAGGTTATTATCTTCCTCACAAAAAATATCAGAAAATAGCAACTGTTAGATAAAATGTGAAATTGGAACCCTTGAGTACTGTAAAAAGGTGTAAAAAGGTAAAAAGGTGTAGATTCTATCCAACATACCGTATTTTCTGGCGTATAAGACGACTGGGCGTATAAGATGATCCCCTAATTTTGCACTTAAAACATAGGTTTAGGCCTATATTCTGTATCAGACAGAACATTCCTATGCTGCAACTGTATGTACCACAGTGAGCCAATCACAACAAGCAAAGGGTCAAAGGTTGTACTGTAATAGACTTCCTCTCTGACTCTGGCCAATCTGAGCAGGCTTTTCACAGTGTAGATTCGGGTCCAGAACATTGTCTAATTTGCATGCATCAAAAGCCTGCTTAGATTGGCTGAGTTAGAGAGGCGGTCTGAGCAGCCTTGCAGTGAGTGGTGCAGGATCAAGTTGGAAAATTCGTTTTGTGGCAATATTCAGATAATTTTCATTTATCGGCATATTGAAACATTTTTCAGGATATACTCGGCGTATAAGACGACCCCCCAATTTTCGGTTGACTTTTTTTTTTGTTTCAAAAGTCGTCTTATATGCCTGAAAATACGGTAATAAATTATGTTCTGCATATTTGACAGAGAAAGGCCATGGAATAAAAGCGAACTGTCTCCACGGAAACTTAAATTGACTGCTTGTGAATTATTTCTCTGCTGTTAACCTGCATCTTCAGACCTGCTAGCAAAAGGGACTGGAGGTGCCGTGCCAGGGGAGGACTCACCCAACACGTGATCTCTTAATATTTTATTTTATTTTATTTATTTATTTTTTTGGTTTTTGGGTCACACCCGGTAGTGCTCAGGGATTACTCCTGGCTCCATGCTCAGAAATTGCTCCTGGCAGGCACGGGGGACCATATGGGGCACCGGGATTTGAACCGATGACCTTTTGCATGAAAGGCAAACGCCTTACCTCCATGCTACCTCCTGGGAATATTTTATATTTTAATCAACAGACAGGCTGATGGTTTTGTGCACTAGCTTTCCATTGGGGGAGAATTCCATATGTAGACAGGTTGTCACAACCTGGAGGAGATCAGTGTTATCTATTGTCAGGAGCCAGTGATGCTACTAGCATTGTACAACGGGCTGCACTCCAGTCCCTCTCCACCCAAAGAATTACCTTCCTTCAATCATGAAGACTCAGAATTTCACAGACTGAAGTCAGCCCACTCCTTCTTCAAGGGAAAAAAATTCCCATTGGATGGCTGGCACTTTCTGTTCTTTTCCCACTAGCTTTTAGTTAGATTTTAATGTACCTCTGCAAATGTCGTTCAAGCATAATTCATCTCGTTTTGTCCTCAGTGAATATGCCCCAGATCATCATCTTTCACCAATCCTCAGAGAGCCGAAGCCTGGAAAGAATAAAAGGAAGAAAGTGTTATCTCTGCAGGAACACAGCAGATCCGTGCTGGCTGAGTGGGACAATTTTCTCCACACATGCAGAGTGCTTAGTCACACACTCTGCTTCAGGGCACGGATGTGGCTGGCCCCCAGACAAAAGCCCCTCACAGCCCTCTCTGCAAGTTAACGAAAACACTATTCACCCAGAAGGCAGCTATGTGGAATTATTTGAATATAAGCATGGTTTATTTTACTGTGCTTTGTTCATTATTGCACTTCCCTGATTTTGAATTCCATACCTAACTTCTGTCAGCAAAATTACTACTTAGATGTTTTTTAGTATACTTTAGCAATCTTATGTTTATTTGTTTTTGTTTGGGGGTCACACCTGGCAATGTTCAGAGGTTACTCAGGTGGTGCTCAGCAAATGCTGGGGGTGGGAGGAGGAATCAAACCCAGGTCAGCAGAGTGCAAGACAAATGCCCTAGAAACAGTACTCTCTCTCTGGTCCCAATTTTAACAATCTTTTTAATTAGGGTGTGAACAACTTTAAAACTGCTATTTGCTCATGCTATTACACTGTTAAAAGACTACAATGCAGAGTAAATGTAGCTTTTCAAAGCACTGGAGGGGAAAATAACAAACCCATGTGACTCACTTTATTGTAATAGTTTCTTTACCACAGGAGCAATGGAATCCTGCTACCTCTGAGGTGTGCCTGCTTTTGGCTCTCAATGGGAACTGCTGGTATACCAACAACAATGACAACAATGCCTCATGTGCCCTCCCCCAGCTATGTGAAAATTCTTAAAACCAGATGACTAGGCAATTGCATTTCTGCTCCTTTTGGATTCATTTTAGGTAGAAAGTGGGAGTAAGGCATGTTTGCATTTCAATAAATAGTCTCTCAAAGTAATAACACCTCGGGATCAGGAACCTAGACATCAGATGGCCCTTTGCTATTCCCTGTCATGGAGCATTATACAGTGATTTATACTTATGTTAAAAATGCATATCTTTAGACTCTGAGAAATGGAAGGGTGAACAGTGGCACCTGCTCATTACAGACAAAGCGGAAAAGCCCTAAGAGGGGCAGTGATTGGCCTGGAGATCACAGAGAAGTTGGGAAGGCCTTGTTCCTGAAGTTCATTGGGCCATTGGGTTCATTGGGTCTGATGTGTGAGCTGTCCTGCTGTTTCCATGTACAATGAGAGGTTGGGCATATCAGGGGAAAGAAAATGACAGGTATAGTATGTTTTACATGCTGGTGCTTATCATGGGGCTTCAAGGGAAGTTCAGGGCCTGTGAATGCCTATGAAACCAAAAGCAATAATTATCCCATTGTAACATCACCTGTAGCTAAACACAGAATCTAACAGAGCACACATCGTGTTTTTTCCCTAGACAAACCATACATCCTGTTTTTCTCTCTAGCCGATCTCAAAACCTATTTTCTCTTAAACAGAGCACTTATCCTGGTTTTTCCCTTTTCCTGTTTTCCTCCTAACTGATTGGCTGAGACACATTATAAATATCCCATCCCCTTCTAAAATAAAGGATTGTTGGAGTTATTTCCTCTGAAGTGGATTGTGAATGGTGCATGGTTTTTGAATCTGTATGCTTTCTACTGGCCTGGGATCCAACATCACCAGCTTCATTTACAATCACTCAATACTAGGCACATACATTTACACCACACACACATGCATAGATACACATATATACATATATGTTTTGTATTTTTCATAGGTATAATCTATTTTAAAAATATTTTTGTATTTGGATCTCGTAATTCAGCTTCATTCTTTTGCAGATATCTGTCCAGTTTTTCCCCATCATTTATCATAAATTAAATGTGAATAAATATGTGCATTATTTTGTTTTTTCAATTTATACATTCACCCATCTTTTTATTTTAGTACCAAAATGTTTTAGCTACTGACGTTTTTATAATTCAGTTTAAAGTTACTATGATACTTCCAATTTTCTTTCTCCTTTCTCAGATCTGCTGTAGCTACTTGAGCTCTTTTTCACTTCCAAATAAATCTTAATATTTTTGTTTGTTTTGGGGTCACACCCGGTGACTCTCAGGTGTTACTCCTGGCTATGTGGTTAGAAATTGCTCCTGGCTTGAGGGACCATATGGGATGCCAAAGATGGAACCAAGGTCTGTCCTGGGTCAGCCACGTGCAAAGCAAACACCCTACCACTGTGCTATTGCTTCGGCTCCAAAATCTTAGTATTTTTGTCATATTTCTGTAAAAATGTCATTGCTGTTCTAATAGGAATTTATTGTGATTATAGATTGCTTTTTCTAGAATCAAGAATATGAATATATTAATTCCTCCCTATTCATATAATGAAATATCTTTTTATCTCTTTAATTCTTGTTCTAACAATGACTTAAAGGTTTTGTCTTATAGGCATTAACATCCTTTGTTAAAACAATTCCTAAGCTTTTTTGGAGGGGAAAATTGGGGCCTGACACAGAAGTACTGACTGCTTAGGAATATCTCCTGAACAGTGCTTGAGGGGCCATTACTATGCAAGGGTAAAACTATGGTCATCTGAAATAAAAGCACCTTAACTCTTGACCATGTATATATCGATATATATATAATTTGATTTTTTGAGCATATTAAACTTTTTTATTACGAGAATAGTGCCATATAACACTGTTATTTTGGGTATACATTTCTTGGCAGGTTTTACCTAGGTCCCTTTTACCTGTGAGTGATGGAAGGCTTCCCACATGAAGATTACAAGGATGGTTGAACACAGGATCCAACACTGAGCAGAGATTTATTAGTCATACATACTCTCAGCCTGGAAGCACATGTGGGCTGCATTCAAGAGCAGACTAGACTGAACTGGAGCACCTGCTTGGCATGTGTGAGGCCCATGGCACTAAATGACATCCAGCAGCTCTGAGCAATAAACTATATGACCACTGGGAATGGCTTCCCAGTCCCTTCAGCAATGCTTAGGAGACCCCATAAAAACAAACCAGAAAATACCAACTTAGAAACCAAGCACTATGAGGGCTGGCTTTACTATCCAAGAACTGAGAAGGCAAGACAGTCCATGGATCACACAGAAAGTGATTTTTTTTTGGTTGAATGAGACTGAAAAGCAATGAGTAACTGAAACCCTTTACTTAGAGATAAGCAGACAGCCTCTGATCCCCTGGATAAGGAATCTATGGGTGCAGAGTGAAGAAGGGAACTCCTGTGAGGCCTTTCTAAGTTCACCAGATATGAAAGTAATACACACTATTAGGTCTTCCTTTTACATCTGACACTACCCAGGAAAAGTTGAAAAATATATGCATAGCCAGCACTTGACTCCAGCTCTGGCAGTTTCATATTGTATCTCAAAAATAGCTTACCCAGGGGGTAATACACATTTTCCATGTGTGTTACTTTTGATTTCTGTATAAATATGTCCTTGTTTCTATGAGTATGTTTTCATTTCCTTTGGATAAAAACCTAAGAGTGAAAGACAGAATATTTCATTTTAGGAGGAACTGAAAGGCTTTTTATCAATAGTCATTGTACAAGTCTTCACATCCATCAACAGGGCATAGATTTACAGTGTATTCCTGTAAATGCCTCACTAATGTTTTATTCTATCAGTCTTTCCATAATTTGTGCCTGAATTGAGTTCAAAAGTTGAGGACAGTGAGTCACTGGAGACTTTATTGTATCTTTGGAGAATGCCTCGAATAAGTGTCAGATATATTTTTAGCAAGCCTCCAGTAGTACTGATCCCCTTTACTTTGGCGTTCAAGAGCAGGATGCCCTGAAACCTCATAAAAATGTCCCTGAGAAATTAGCCACCACAAGCTATGTACCAAGAGCCATGCCCTTTAGAGGTCACAAATATATTTTCTGACACTTGATTCAGGAAACATTTTGCATCAGCTAATGATCTCTTGATGCATGTGACAAGTCCTCTTGACACTGGTCTACAAAAGATGGAAGCCAATAAGTCTCTGAAGAAGGATCTGAACACATATACATAACCTTTAGAGGAATGAAGTCAACCAAAAGCTGCTTCACCTGCTCAATCAATGGCCAATTGCAGGTAAAATAAAGTGACAATGGAATCATCTGGCTCTTTACAAATGCAGGGGGTGGCATGGAGGAAGGAGCATTTGAGTTTGGTGTCTTAGACCACTCAGTCATTCTAACATCCTGGACAGGATGTTGGAAACTGAACAGCTGATCATAAGGATGAAGAAAGACTGTTAGAAAGACTGAGAAAATGACTCTAGAGTAGTCTCCCAGGGAAACACTGGTGGCCAAGATGAATTGTTTTGGAGATAGAGCAGGATGAGTAAGAAAAGAAAACATCTATATATAAAGAACTGCATTGCCTCTCAGAGCTGATGTGGTGTGGAACCGATCCTGCAGGAGGGAACCAGAAAAGATAAATAGTCCAGATGTACTTGCTGAAGAGTTCTTAGAGGCCTGACTACAGCCTGCAATATCTGCCCTTCTGGAATGCTCAAGAGAGGGTAAACGGCAGAAATAGCCACTAAAACTAGATAAATAGCAAGATGAATGAATAGGCTTGTCTCTTTCAGAAAGGACCTGTCACTCAGTTCTGACAAACAAGACAGGAAGGAGACAGGACACCAATACCTGTAAACCAGAGGACTGGGGGCTCCTGCCAAGATGCTAATCCAGGTTGCTGAAGGAGCTGAAAAGTCAGGGGTATTCCTGAGCCTTAAATTTAAAACAAGATCTTCTGTAATATTCAAGTCAGTGAAAACCAGGGCAGTAGTAAGAAGTTTGTCCTGAAAACTGGAGTCTAAATTACTGTTGGGTTTGACTTCAAAATAAGCCTGATTACAAAAGGCCAGATGTGTCCCATGGCCCAGGACATCCTGAGCCACTTCCCTGCCCTTCTCTCAGGGTCCTGGCACCTGTCTCTGGGAGATACACACACTGCCCTCCCCAACCCACCACAGCGTCAAGACTAACTACAGATAAAGCCCCAAATTCCCTCCTGGCCCTGAAGGGCCCAGTGACCTGACAGTTCTCTCCTTTACCATCCTTCTGGTCCTGCCTCACTGTCTTCAGTCATGCTAACAGACATAAACAGGACAAGCTCTTGCTCTTAACATTGTCCTCTTGGGATTCTCCTCCATCAGGTTCACCCCCTAAGCCTGGGATGGCTGCTCTTCCCCTCCACAACCATCCAGGCTCAAGGTATCTCTAATATCTTCTTTCATCACACCATTTTTTACCTTTTTCCCTTTCACTTTAATTATGAATTTTACTTGTTTTTGTATGTAGTTGATTTGAATGTGCATCCCTTTCCCTAACTTTAGGGCCAGTCATGGTTGCCACAGTTCACTTGTGCCACTCCCTGGGCTAAAGAGACTGGGACAGAAGCTCAGTGTCAGGGACATGTTCGTGGAATAGTGCAGTGGGAGACCCATGAAGTCTCCTGTGATCCCCTCTCCTGCGCTTCCAACATGGATCCCTTCAAACAACATGCATTATATTATAGAATTATGGAAATGTGAGTCCAACAATGAGATCTGTACCACACAAACACCCATTATCCAGAAAAACAGACAAATAAAAGCAAATGTGAGAAAGAATGTGCTAAGCAAGCAATATTTATGTACTTTTGATGAGAAAACAAATGAGTGTGGTCACTGTGAAATCAGTATGGAGAGTTTTCAAAAAATATGAAAGCAGAAATTTCATAAAACTCAATTTTTCTATTCAGAATTTGCCTCTCAGCTTCCCAACTTACAAATATATTAATTTGAAATGTTACTTATACTTACAATGAACATTCCTATGTTCATTGCAGCATTATTCACAAAGGCCATGGGCTAGAAACTACCAAGTGCCCATTGACTGATCAATGAAAAATAGATCAAAGTGGTTGGATACTAATCAATGAGTCAAAAACAGTGAAATGTTATTTTCAATAACATGGACAGAGCAGAGTTAATAAATAAGTTACAAAAAAGAAAGCCAAATATCATTCAGAGAGAAGACAGATAGATGAAAATAAAATAAGGACAACCTTTTGGATAGATCAGCCAGCAGACAGAAGGGGGAAATTAAGGGTCAATGGTAAACTTGAATGTTGATGTTCAATGAAAAGATATAATTTATAGATATATAATGCAATATAATTTTAATAAATCCATATTATTAAAAAAGACTTCCCAGAACCGATGTATCTGTTAGATTCCTCTGGAGTTGATCTTCTTGCAGAAGGAGCCTCTCGCTTTTCTGAGTGGGGCTGAGTTTTTCAATTGCTGGAGTGCAGGCTTCTCTACTGTGAAAGTAAAAAAAAAAGTACTTTCTCTACCTGAGAAAGTAAAAACTTTAAGTGCTAAGCAAGTCTCTGGCTCTGTTAGATGGGAAAGGCATCTCCGAAACAGTGGCAGGTGTAAAACAGCGATAAATCAGTGGGTTTTTATCTTTCCTATAGTATCACAGGAACTGGTGTGTATTCCATGGTTCTAGTTAGTACAGACTATTTAAGATGAAAACAATCTATTAATAGAAGAGCTCTTCATAGTACAATGGCATTTTCAAAGTGACAGCTTCAACAGCTGGAGGGATTAGTGTAAGTAATCTGAAACAGAATACTTTTCTCATCCACCTATAAAAGCATTCTCAAAGAGCCTGGGTCACTGTGGACTTGCCTAACAGAATTCCTATACCTCACATATGAGCATAATGTTGTGTGGGTCTATGATAAGTCTGTGGTGTCTTACTGTGTCACCCACATATGGAAATAACATCAGTTTAAAAGTGGGGAGACTGTTCTTGACAGGTGAATCAGCTGGTTATGCTCCAGCCTCTGAGAGCAGAAGTTCTGCCATGTTGCTTTTTAGATCACTCAAAGACCTTCTAAGGTTATCCCTGATTTTTGAGATTCAAAGAATGACCTGAATTACTTGGAAGGTAAGTTCATGACTCCCTGACAGTGCAGACACAGATCACAAACTGAAAGGTGACAAGTGGGAGTTATTACTAGGGAAACACTTGCTATGAAAGACAGAAGTCCAAGACACCATGATTTGGTTTACAGTATTGTTCATGATGAGGTCCCATGACCAAAAAGTTCCAGTGTCATACTCTCCACTATAGCGTCGCTTCCCTCCACACCACTGTCTCAATGTCTCCCCCACTCAACTCATATCCATCCCTTCACCATAATAAACTCAGTTATGGATCAGTTATCAGGGTTTGTTGCCTTTAGACATTTGTTATTTCCTTACTATGTTTCTATATGTAACCAACATACAAGAATAACCCTCTCTCCGTCTTTGACAAGAAATCTGAGACTCAAAGAGAATAAATAACTGTCAAGTGCACGTCACTTAGTTGTTGCACAGATAAGTTTATCTGACTCCAAAGCTCATAGTCTTAATCTGTTAATCAGCTGATTTCCTTTTATAAAAGAGAAGAAAGGAGTTGGGATCACTAATACAGTTATAGAATACGGAGCGTGCAAAGATATCAGGTATGTGTGACCTTAATGTTGCTCACTCTAGCAAGGTGACCTAAATTCTTGCCAGTAGCATTCAGATCGCTGAAAATCCCTGAGTGTGCAGTTACCTGACTCATAAAATGAAATGGACAGTCTCAGTGATGTGGATTAATTCAAATATGGTCTGTCAATGACACTTACTACAACATAAAACACATATTTAATCTGTTATGAGAAATAAAATTAAGTAGCCTCAACCTGAACACTATGTTCTCTCCTAGTAAATGAAGAAATGTTTCCTTGGTTTTATTTGGCTAGTCAGGAGAAAATCAGAGTCAGAAGAGTTATAGTGACTGCTGCATTGCTTCTGGTCTCCACTCCCTCAGCCTAGTGAAAGCATTAATTGCCTTGGAACCAGCTTAAAAAAAAAACTTTTCAAAAGGCAGTTTTCCTGTGATTTAGCTAAAATTTACTGAAGTTTAAGAGTCTCAGGAATATTCATTTTCAGCACAGTTTACTGCAGTTTGAAGAATTATCACAATTGTAATAATTAAAATGGCAAAAATAGAGAGCCTAATGGAAAACATGCTTTGGATCGAATGTCATTGGCCTGATCAATTCTGAATATGGGCCCTAAGTCAATTGAGACTGTCTTGCCTGGTTCAATAGTTATTTACCATAACCTGACCTACATCCTTGACTGGACTTAGTAGAAGCAAACATGCATATTTAACATGATATATTGATATGTTAAACTATCTTCAGCTTCAATCAATCATCATCAATAGATCCAAGTCTGTATGTGTATATCACTTTTTATCCTTTAAGCATCTAATTATTTTTTACTTTACTTTTATTTAATTTATTTTTATTTTTAAATAATTTTTTATTTAAGCATCATGGTTACCAAAATGTAGTTGAGCTTCAGTCATCAAATGTACACCACTCTTCACCAGTGTAACTTTCTCACCACCAATGTTCCCCAATTCCCTCTTCCCCACCCCCTGCCTGTCTTCAAGATAGGCATTCTATCTCTATCACTATCATTGTCAAGGTAGCTGTTGGTTCAGTTTTTTTCTCTATCTGTGCTCACCGTTCACCACTCTTTGTGGTAAGCTTCATATCATGGTCTGGTCCTTCATGCCCTGCCCTCATCGCCAATGTCTTTGGGTATTATTATCACAATATCTTTATTTTTTTTCTTAAATTCTACAGATGACTGAAACTATTCTGTGTCTATCTCTCTCCCTCTGACTTATTTCACTCAGCATAACAGTTTTCATGTCCATCCATATTTAGGAAATTTTCATGACTTCATTTTTTTCTAACAAGTGTGTAGTATTCCATTATGTATATGTACCACAGTTTCTTTAGCCACTCATCTGTTGTCAGGCATATGGGTTTTTTTTTTTCCAGATTTTGGCTATTGTAAATATTGCTACAATGAACATAAGTGTGCAGAGGGCATTTTTTTGTATTATGTTTTGTGTTTCTAAGGTATATTTCTAGGAGTGATATTGCTGTATCATATGGGAGTTCAATTTACAGTTGTTTGAGGAATATCCGTATTGTTTTCCAGAAAGGCTGAACTAGACTTCTTTCCCACCAGCAGTGAGTGAGTTCCTTCTTCTCAACACTGATTATTCTTGTTCTTTGTGATGTGTGCCAGTCTCTGAGGTGAGAGATGATATCTCATTGTTGTTTTGATTTGCATCTTCCTGATGATTAGTGATGTGAAGCATTTCTTCTTTGAGGAAATGTCTGTACATTTCTTTTCCCCATTTTTTCAGGGAATGAGGTTAAAGTTTTTCTTGTTAAGTTCTTGTATATCTTAGATATTAATTCCTTATCTGATGGGTATTGGATGAATAGTTTCTCCCATTCTGTGCGTGGTCTTTGTATCCTACTCATTGTTTCCTTTGAAGTGCAAAAGCTGTAGTCTCATTTGTTTATCTCTCCAAAACCTTGTTTGGACAGTGGCATTTCCTCCTTGATGATGCCTTTAGATTCAATGTAATGAAGTGTTTTGCCTACATTTTTTCCTATATATCCTATAGTTTCAGGTCTGATATCAAGGTCTTTAATCCATCTTAATTTGACCTTTGATTCACTTGATTTGACCATTGTAAACACCCAATTCTTGTCCAGAGTGATCACTTCCAACTATCATTGTCATAGTTGTCCCTTTTCTGTCCTAACTGTATTCCCCCACTATTTGTGGCAAGTTTCTTACTCTGTACTGGTCCTTTTGGTCCTTGTCTTTATTGACATTGGATACTAATACTATATACCATCTTTTTTAATATTTCACAAATGTGTGCAATCACTCATAGTCTACCCCTCTCCTTTGATTTATTTTGTTCAGCATAATACTCTACATATCTGTCTATATATTAGCACCTTCATTTTTCCTAACAGCTGCATAGTTTTCCATTTTGTAGTTGTACCAGTTTCTTTACTTACTCATCTTTTAGGCACCTGGTTTGTTGCCAGATTCTGGCTATTGTGAATAGTGCTGCAATGAACATAGGATTGTAAAAGGTTTTTCTTCATTGTGTTTTGAGTACGTAGGTTATGTTCCTAGAAGTGGCATAGCTGGGTCATATGGAAGCTCAATTTCTAATTTTTATTTTTAATTAATTAATTACTCTATTAATTAATTTATTTTTGGTTTTTGGGTCACACCGGCAGCGCTCAGGGTTACTCCTGGCTCTAACTCAGAAACTGCTCCTGGCAGGCTTGGGGGACAATATGGGATGCCAGAATTCGAACCACCATCCTTCTGCATGCAAGGCAAACACCCTACCTCCATGCTATCTCTCTGGCTCCCTCAATTTTAATTTTTAGAGGAATATTAATATTATTTTCCAAAAAGGCTACACTAGTTTACATTCCCACCAGCAGTGAATGAGAATCTCTTTCTCTGAACATCCGTAACAGTATTAGTTGTTCTTGTTCTTTTTGATGTGTGCCAGTCTTCTTGGTATGAGATGATATTTCCTTGTTATTTTAATTTAAATTTCTCTGATGATTAATGATGTGGTATATTTTTTATGTGACTTTTGCTTTTTCCCCATTTTTTTGGATGGGGATAGATTTTTTCCTTATTAAGCTTTAACAGTGCCTTATGTATCTTATCAGATCATGATAACCCTTTATCAGATCAGTATTGGGTGAGTAGTTTTTCCATTCCATGGGAATGTTTGTACTCTAGTTACCTTTTCCTTTGAGATACAAAATCTTCTTAGTTTAATGCAGTGGTACTCAAACTATGGCCCACAGGTCACATATTATATTTGTTCCCATTTTGTTTCTTCACATAAAAATAAGATGTATGCAGTGTGCATAGGGATTTCTTCATAATTTTTGTTTTTACTATAGTCTGGCCCTCCAATGGTCTGAGAGATAATGAACTGGGCCCCTGTTTAAAGAGCTTGAGGACCCCTGGTTTAGTGTATCTTTTATTCACTTTTTTGATCATCTTTAAAGATGCCTTTAGCTCAGTATCATAGAGAGTTCTTTCTGTATTTTTCTTTATGTACTTATGACTTCAGGTCTGATATCCAGTATTAATACATTTTGATTTGACTTTTGTACATTGCATTAAAGACAGGTCTGAGTTCATTTTTTGGCATGGAGTTTAATAGTTTTTCTAACACCACTTGTTGAAAAAGCTTTCCTTGCTCCACTTTATTTTTCTTGCTCCTTTAAGTCTAATTAATCATATACATATATATTTTTAAAATTCTACTGGGTAGAATTTCTAAAGTTGAGAATATCAAACTTAAAAAAATCACTAGAATAGTGAAACAGTATATTTTGACTGGCAGAGAAAAAAGTGGTAGAGAATAAAGTGAGCAAAGACAGAGCAACAGATATCATGTATGCAGATGAACTGTGTGAAGAAAGAATGAAAAATAGATGAGCAGACCCCCAAAAGAAGGTGGAAATACCATCTTACTCTACCCACACACAAGCAAATGGGGACCACCAGAGCAGAGAGAATAGGAAAAACTTTTTATAAATAATTCAGGTAAGTTTTCATGTTTTGGGAAAAGTCAAAAATTACCTCAATGACCTTGAAGTAGGTTAACACAGCAAAATAACAGACATATCATAGTTCCTGATAAAGGTTCCCCAAAGAATAAATTTAATAGAGAGCCCAGTAAGGTCCTGCCTACCTGAGGCCGTGGCCTTGAGGATACTCTGGGGGAGCCACCTCCACCATGTCTGATCAGGAGGCAAAATTTTCAACTGAGAACTTGGGAGAGAAAGAAAGAAATTACATAAAACTCAAAGTTATTGGACAGGATAGCAGTGAAATTCACTGTAAAGTGAAAATAACTGCACATCTCAAGAAACTCAAAGAATCTTCCTGTCAAAGAAAGGGAGTTCCAATAATTCACTCAGTTTTCTCTTTGAAGGTCAGAGAATTGATTATAATAACACTCCAAAAGAACTGGGAATGAAGGAAGAAGATGTGATTGAAGTTTATCAGGAACAAACAGGGGGTCACTCAAGGATTTAGATATTCTTTATATTTTTTCTTTATCCTCAATCCTTTTCTATTTTTAAAAATAGTTTCTTTGAAATGTGGTGCTCAAAAAGAATTGAGAACAGGCACCCACTCTCTAAAACATCTGGTAATTTGAATTCTAGTGCCCATTATTCATTATCATTTGTTTTCATTGTGCTGATTTTTGGTGATCAAACCTCAGCCCCTTCACATTGCCCTCCTTTTAGAAATGACATGTGCATAGAGAGGTCACCTTTTGCAAGGACTGTGTATTTTCAGACTTGTGATAAATAGGACCGACCAATGCTAGTATCAATAGTGACCTTCCAATTGACTCTGATGTTCTAGCATGTGATCACTACATTCCTAGACTATGACTTTCATTGGGAATGGAAGTTTTCAGAACTGAATTGTGGAAAATGATTTTCCCTTAACTTGAAGATACTTTTCAAAACTGAGAATATAGACAAAAACAAAAACAAACAAACAAAAAAAAAACAAGGGAAGAGGAAGATCAGATAGGAAACAAAATGACAGCCATGATGAGAGTCATGACTAACTTCAAAGATGGCTTCACTGGAGAAAACATTTTAAGATTAATGAGAAAACCTTGTCAGAAGATCCCAGAAAAGTTCTTTCATTAGCAATTAAAGCTATTCATACAGAAGTGTAGACAACAAATGGGGCCATGGTGGTGGCACAAGGAGTCCCCCCCCCCCAAAAAAAAGTATATACAACAGAACACTGTTCTCTTTTTCTCTTTTTGATTTTGTTTGTACTTTCTGGCCTGGGAGATGATATTTAAATGGACATTGTATGTAGCAGCTTCATTAAAATAAAATATTTGTGAAAACCGAAAAACTGTAAAATGAAAAGAATAGATTTAATAAAGATAAAAGTTTCTGAAATAAAAATAAATAAAAGTTCCTGAAAAATATTCCTGGGGAATTGAGAATAGCTGGAGGGAGGGTGGATACCCTTCGTATGTAAGGATCTGAATTTAACCACACATACTTTCTCTAGCATCAGATGTCAAACTCCAGTACCACTGAGTGTAGAGCTGATGGTCCTTATTTAGTACTAAGCCTGAGCATCAAAGCATCTGATCAATAACCTACATATTCCCAAAAGTGGCCCCTGGGTCACCTGACCATTGCTTGAGAAACCCTATTCCCCCAAAATTATTTTTAAGAGTAAAATCCTAAAAGCAGCAAGAGAAGATGATTCGTGACTTATATAAGACAAAATTTTGTCTACAAAATTGTCTACACCCTTATATAAGGCAAAATTTTGACTTTAGCAGAATTGTGGAAGCTAGAAGAAAAAGGTGTCACAATAGAAAATTTCAATATTAACGTCAATTAAGCATTGTATGTTCAGTAGAGATAGTTTTCATAAATTAAGATGAAAGAAAACTTTCCAAAATAACAAAGAACTGTTGAACTGTTACAGGCAGAATCTTTAAGAAATGTTAAAGGAAGGCTAAAAGGAAACGATCCCAGGTAGTAATTCAAATTCACTTAATATAAGAAAGAACACTGATAAGAAATGATCATACACTGTATAGAAGCAAAAATTTTTCATTTGTTTTGATAGCTGACTTAAAACTGAACTATAAAGTACTGTTTATATAATGTAAAGTAGGGTCTATATCATATAAGAATGTAGTATAATATTATATTTGCCAGCAACTACACAGAGGAGGCAGATGAAAACTGCTGCATTGGGTTAAGGAAATTACTACAAATGTAAATCAATAACTATAACCTTTGGCTGGACTTGCAACACTGAATAAATGCAATATGTTGAGTGTAGGAATTACAGTTTGGTAGGAATAACATTTGAATACATTTCTGGAAATAAGCTATTATAAATTTACAGCAGAGTGTCATAAATCAAGTTGATAAAGCCTCAAGTGACCACTAAAATGTAAGTGAAAAAAAGAATGACTGAAGAAATTAAAATGCTACTTTTAATTTATAATATTGGAGACATATGACATTAAACATTGAAGCAAGTAAGGAAGAACATAAAGTTTAAGTGTATTGAGTTTACTTGGAAAAAAGACATATTAAGGAGCTCCTATTCCTTACTATGACTACTGAAAAACAGGATTCTAAAGACTTCCATGTTCGCAAAGTTCTTCCAAACAGTTCTTTATTGTTTTATGAGGGGGAGCAGCACACCCAGCATTCCTCAGTTGCTAGTCCTGGCTCTGTGTTTAGGAGCAATTCTGGCAGTGTTTGGGGATCATATGTGGTACTAGGATAGGCAGGTTACAAGGCTATTGCTTTACTCTAT
>PVKC010026260.1:0-15705 GCA_004027635.1 Crocidura indochinensis | reverse complement strand
CATGCTATCTCTCTGGCCCAGTAATCTGATTTGTAAACCCAGAGCCAAGCCCCAGGTTTCTGACCCCAGTGAGCTCAACTGAAGAAGCAGAAGGTGTAAAACTTCTCAGCTTCCTGCTCCTCTCAGCCCTTCTTGGGTGGATGGGTGATGGGGGGTTCCTACAAGTGTGAATGTTATGGTGAGACCTTATCTGTGCCATTTCCGGGTGGCTGTGGGAGGCGAGATTGTTGGTCCTGATCCTGAGATCCTCTTGATCGTGCTATGTGACCCACCAGATAGATTGATTGATGGTTTCTTCTTCATTTTTTTTTTTTTTTGGTTTTTGGTTTTTGGGCCACACCCGGTGACGCTCAGGGGTTACTCCTAGCTATGCGCTCAGAAGTCACTCCTGGCTTGGGGGACTATATGGGAAACCAGGGAATCGAACCGCGGTCCGTCCTAGACTAGCACAAGTAAGGCAGGCACCTTACCTCCAGCGCCACCGCCCAGCCCCGATTGATGGTTTCTTGTCCTCGGTAATATCTGGGGTCATCAGTCGGACTCAGGGGCAGGGTAACAGTGTGTAAACAGAGGTTGTGAGTTGTGGGAAGAGAAAGAAGGTGTTGGAGAGAAACTGAGGACCTAGAGAAAACACTGAAAGAACTGTTATTTTTACAATAGGCGGAACATCTTTTGAGCCTGTAGAGGATTGTCATCTTGTTGAAGGTGTAGGGTCTTGTGAAAAAAGTAAACTAAACAACACAATATCTGCAACATACAAAAGCAAAACACAAGAAAGAGAGGCTTTTTTTGTGTTTGTTTGCTGAAATCAGAATACATTGTGGAAAGAAATGGAGAAGGGGGGGTTGGAGAGATAGCACAGTGGCGTTTGCCTTGCAAGCAGCCGATCCAGGACCTAAGGTGGTTGGTTCGAATCCCAGTGTCCCATATGGTCCCCTGTGCCCACCAGGAACTATTTCTGAGCAGATAGCCAGGAGTAACTCCTGAGCACTGTGGGTGTAGCCCAAAAGAAACAAAAATCAAAATCAAAAAAAGAAATGGAGAAGGCTCAAAAGGGAAGGTGATACCACTGTTTTACTCTTAAATGCAGAAAATGGCAATTATTGGTGATGACATGGAAAATGTGGGTCTGTGACTCTGTGATGACAAAGATACAGTGACACAACTGCTTTGGAAAACCGTATGACCATTCCTAAAAGAATCAGAAACCAAGGCATTGAGTGGTCAGGTGATTTCCTTTCTGAATAAAGGTGCAAATAAATTATTTTTAATTATCTTTTTTTAAACACCGTGAGTACACATATAATTGTAGTGCATGATTTCAGTCATGTAAAGAACACCCCCCCTTCACCAGTGCAACATTCCCACCACCAAAAATGAATTATTTGCAAAAGACCAAAGGTGGGAACTACTCAAAGACCCAAGAGATAAATGGGCGAACAAAGTGTGTTCTTTTCATGCAATAGAGCATTGCTCGTTCTGTGCCCAAAGGAAAAACATGCATGAACTTTGGGAACACAATGTGGTGTATTTCAGGATATTTTGGTGAATGAGACATGAGAATAAGTAACTTTAATAGAGCTAGAAGGCAAATCAGTGGTGTCTCAGCCTGGAGGGAATGTGCTGGAGAAGATTATTAGTGAATTAATAGGTACAGAGTTTCTCTTTTTTGGGGAAGAGGAAAAGGGTGTCATACCCAGTGGTACTCAGGGATTACTCTTGGCTCTGCACTCAGGGGACCCTTTTGGACTGCTGAGTATTGAATCTGGGTTGATTGCATCCAAGGCAAGTTCCCTCTCCACCATGTTATCACTCAAGTTCCTGGACAGAGTGTCCTTTTCGGAGGGATTAAAAAAAGAAAAACAGAAAACTTGGTATGGAAGGCTAAAGGAATTCTTCGATGAAGGTGAAACTCTCTCATAAGTAAAAATTGCAAGAGGGATTAAGCGCATTGTCCAGGCTAAGACCATGCCTCAATTGTCCAGTTGTGAGGAAATAAGATGCTGAGTTACAAGCTGTGAGCATGGGAAATAGAACGACCTTTTCATGAAGCAGTGAATTTCCCTTAATCTTGGCACCTATATGTCCGAATCTTCAGCAAAGACAAAATAAGCAAGTCCATTATCTACTATAGGGACCTCAGCCTTGTTAGGACATGGGCATTTTCCCCAATGTGTCTTATGATAAAAAAGAAATCAGGGGCCAGAGCGACAGATAGCACAGCAGGTAAGGTGTTTGCCTTGTATATTGCCAACCCGGGTTCGATCCCTGGCATCCCATCTGGTCTTCCAAGCCTGCCAAGAGAGATTTTTGAGTGCAGAACTAGGAGTAACTACTGAGCATCACTGGGTGTAGTTCACAAATAAAAAGATTACTGTTCTTTGTGTGTGTGTGTGTGTGTGTGTGTGTGTGTGTGTGTGTGTGTGTGTGTGGTTTTTGGGTCACACCCGGCAGTGCTCAGGGGTTACTCCTGGCTCCATGCTCAGAAATTGCTCCTGGCAGGCACGGGGGACCATATGGGGCACCGGGATTCGAATCAATGACCTTTTGCATGAAAGGCAAACGCCTTACCTCCATGCTATCTCCCGGGCCCCTTACTGTTCATTTTTTTTTATGTCCTCTTTCATTGGTGGCAGTGGTGGTGAAGGGGAAGTGTTGGGCCACATTCTGTAGTGCTCAGAAGTGAGCCCTAGTGATGCTTAGGGTCCCATAAGCATAAATCCCTGGCTTAGGGAGCCAGGAATTGAACCTAGGTCAGCAGCATGCCAGGCAAGTGCCTTAACTCCTGTGCTCTCTTACCAGCCTTTTTATTCCCTTAAAAATAATGTTTACTCTGTGGCTTCCTAGCTATCATTCTCATGCCCCACAATTCAAAACATGGGATTCAAAAGTGTTTAAGTTATTAGCAGAGTTCTAAAAACATCTGCACCTCCATCTGGGAACTTTTTACAATCACCAACGATGGAATTCTTTTAGAGACTCGGGGATCTTGATACTGGTTTCTAACTTGTGGCATAATACCCCCCTCATTTCCTCTGAGGATGCAAAGTATTATCTGTTTATACTCCCGCCCTGCTTGTGAGCATTCCCGTGGAAGTGAGTAGGTCGAGCTGTGATGTGGGGGGATTAGCTCCCTTTGCAACTCACGGTGCCATAAATGAGGGAACCTTGAGGTCCATCGCTGGTAACAATGGAAGCTCTGTGCTGAGGACTGAGCTCAAGTGTGGCTGAAGTCAGGCCGGGGAGGGATTGCTTTTCCCAGCACTACATTTTCATTTCCCCTGCAATTTATTCGAACGGGAATTTCTGTGGCTTCGGCCAAGAAATAGTAGCCCATTCATATTTATAAACGCTTCTGGATGACTTCACATCTTTTATAATTGGGCCCCAGTGATATTTTGGTTTTCATTCCCATCAGTATTTCATTCTTGAATAAATGAAAAATTTATGTTTTATTTCCTACACATTGACGGAGCACTCAA
Organism: Crocidura indochinensis; assembly: GCA_004027635.1. Taxonomy (NCBI): domain Eukaryota; kingdom Metazoa; phylum Chordata; class Mammalia; order Eulipotyphla; family Soricidae; genus Crocidura; species Crocidura indochinensis. The sequence goes on along the minus strand of PVKC010026260.1, from coordinate 12,223 downwards.
TATTTTAGGCCCTGCTAGAAGCTGGGGCATGGAGACAAAAATTCCAAGTCAGGCCATGGCCCTGGAAAGAAGGAGTAATATGTGAACAAAAGGGTGAATGTTCCTGGCTGTCCATTGGAGCCTTGTTGGTAGAAGCAAATATATGGAACCAATCTGACTGGCCCTTTGTAGGGCAATGGCTGCCTCCATCCAATTTCATTGGCCCTCTGTAGGAGAATAGCTACTGCCATCCAATCTGATTGGCTCTCCGTAGGGCAGTGGGCTACCTCCATCTGATCAGACTGGCCCTCTGTAGGGTAATGGCTGCCTCTATGCAATCCAACTGGCTCTCTGGAGGGCAATGGTTGACTCCATTGTTACATATTCATACAACAGAGTACTACACATCAATTAAAATAATGAAAGAAACTTACATATGATGTGACTACAAATCCATGTTCCATGGTGATATACTCAATATAATAAGTATTAAATAACTACCCAACTAGCAAAAGGATACATTGAGTTTATATGTGTTAGGATCATATATGACATCTATGACTTAAAGGCTGAATTAGTGCAGTGTATCTTGATATTCTAGTCAAGAAAACTCATGTGAGTTTTATTCTTTGGAGAATAATTTTATTCCTTCCTTCTTTTATCACACACTGGCACACGTAGGAATGTGCTCATGTATTCACCTTATTGGAGAAAAGGGTGGATAATGCCACAGTAGGGGACTTTACAGGGTACATAAATACCCTGGAAGCCACTGGGAGGAGCTGGGGGTTGATAGATAGCACTTAGGAGGTGACCCAGAATGGTAGAAGACTCAAGATAATAGAAAATAAAAAAGAATACTCATGAAATAAAAGCATAAAAATATATTTGAAGACGACCATTTCCAAATCAGGGAGATAGAACAGTGGAAAGGGCACTTGCCTTGCATATGAATCTCACCTGTGTTTGATCCCTGACAACACATATGGACCTCCTCAGAGGATCCCTGCATCTCTGGGAGGAAAGGGGAATTCCTGAGTGCAGAATCTGGAGTAAGCCCCCGAGCATGGCCAGGTGTGACCCGGCTACTCATACTATATATAGACTGCACTTTACTGTAAAGACAACTTTAATATGCATTGGGAAGCCAAAATGCTTGTGTGAATCTCTCATCTTCTTTGTCACAGTCTCTGGGACCAAAGCTTTGACATCTCAGAGCATACACACTCCACCCTGGGACCAGACACAGCAATCTCAGTCACAGACATTCTGGAATGACTCAGTTTCTTTCTTCTCTATGTAACTGGTGAGTTGTCACTGGTCCTGATCTGTTTACATCTGTGCAACAAGGGGTTGTAGTAGAAATGACTAGTTGTTCAGTATTTTCTAAGAAAATAGATCTTATTTTGATAAATTAATAACTGCATGATGATGTTAAATAAATATAAACTATCTTTTCATTTAAACAATGTTATTCTTTTTAGTTTTTAGTTCACACCCAACAGTGCTCATGGGTTACTCCTGGCTCTGCGCTCAAAAATTATTCCTGGGGCCAGAGAGCTAGCATGGTGGCAAGGTATTTGCCTTGCATGCAGAAGGATGGTGGTTTGAATCCCGGCATCCCATGTGGTCCCCCGAGCCTGCCAAGAGTGATTTCTGAGCATAGAGTCAGGAGTAACTCCCGAGCGCTGCTGGGTATGACCCAAAACCTCCCCCAAAATTATTCCTGACAAGCTCTGGGGAACCATATAGGATGTCGGGGAGAGAATAAGGGTTGGTCACTTGCAAGGAAAATGTCCAGCCTGGTGTGCTACCCTTCTGACCCCTAACTTTTAATTTTTAAATGATTTATATTTTGAATTTTATCATAAAAGAACATTTTTTTTTTTTTTTGGTTTTTGGGTCATACCCAGCAGTGCTCAGGGGTTACTCCTGGCTCCATGCTCAGAAATTGCTCCTGGCAGGCACGGGGAACCATATGGGGTACCGGGATTCGAACTGATGACCTTTTGCATGAAAGGCAAACCCCTTATCTCCATGCTATCTCCCGGGCCCCATAAAAGAACATTTAAATAAGAGAAGGCAGGCAATATCTGTCCATGATTCACATTTTCGGGAGAAAAGAAAACCCAATCGAGGTGATAGGAGAGACAGCAGGAGGCAGACAGAAGCTTCTAGAAGATTTGGGAGCTTCTGGGAAGATTGTTCCTAGCTGGAGGTCTAAAATCAGTAAGAATTAGAGGGAAATCCCGTTTAATTTTGGCTAGGAGTCTAACTCTAGACATTAGGGTTGTTTTGTTTTGTTTTGTTTGGGAACCTACACTCAGCTACGCTCAGGGCCTACTCCTGCACTTAGGAATTGCTTCTGGCAAGGGCTCTGTGGACCCTATGTGGTGCCAGGGATCAAACCCAGATCAGCCTTGTGCAAGGCAGTGCCCTTCTTATTGTGTTATCTTGAACCCTGGGATGCTGGATCTTAATACTCAGGTATGCCTTTTACTTCCTAATGCGGATCTCTCTCCACAATCCACTGTCGATAGAGACCTTTCCAGAAACTTTATCAGCACCAAGCTCTAACCAACTGAGCTAACCGGCCCCATGGGCACCACCTAGAAATACTTTATTATTCCTCTTTTACTAATGCAAGTGCTGAGGTTCCAAGATTTGACAAGATCTGTTAAATCCTAGGTAGTGGGGAAGTGCAATGGTTTGGACCCAGCTTAGCCTGTTTGCTTGTTTTGTTTTTGGGCTACACCTAGCAGCGCTCAGGGCTTACTCCTGGCTCTGTGTTCAGAAATCACTCCTGGGAGACTCGGAGGGTCACCTGGGATGCTGGGAATCGAACGCCCTTCCTCTGTGCTACAGATCCAGCCCTCAACTCAAACTTTCTTTCCATTAGACCGAGTGAAGAGCACTGAGCTTCCTACCAAAGGATTTCCCAAGAGAAGCAAGTCATCCATGGCAACTGGATGGAGGCTAACTGCACCAAGGCCACGGCAGACAAATGTCGATGCTGTTGGCCGAGGAGGGACAAACTGCAGGAGGAACAATCTCAGAGTCCACACCATACTCATTTAATCAAGAACCTACAGGTCAGACTGGAGAGAGGCTCTGTGGCTGAGCTTCTGCATTGCCTGCAGGAGTCCTTGGTCCAAGTCTGGTACTGCAAGTTCCCTTGAGCACCATTGGGAAAGACTGTCGCAAGAAATGTTGCATGTGCCCACCCCCCAATAAGGGCTTAGAGACCACTATCAATGTCTACAAGTGCACAGGGGTTGTTTAAATGACAGCCCTGGCCTAACATGAAAAATGCTTTGGGGCTGATGACCGATTTCTTTCAAATGAGATTTCAGGTAAGTTGAGAAGAAAACTATAAACGAAGAATCATCTTGGGGCTGGAGAGATAGTATAGAAATGAAGGCATCTATTGGGTATGGAGCAATGGCACAGAGGGGATGGTTTTTGTCTTGCACGTGACCAAACTGGGTTCAATCCCCAGCATCCCATATGGTCCCCACAGCTTGCCAGGAGTAATTCCTGAGTACAGAACCAGGTGTGTAACCCCTGAGCACCACTGGGTGTGGCCCCAAAACCAAAATAAACTAAAACAAAAGAGCATTAACATCTTAAAGACAGATGTTGACAGAGTATTTTTGTTTTGTTCAGGTCCTAATAGATGTGCTTACTCCTGATGGTGCTCAGGGAACTATATATGGTTCTGGGGATCAAATCTGTGTCTGCCAACTGCAGAAATATTTTAAATGAAATACCTGTCTAGTACTTTAAATAATTTGGAGATGTGGGCATGGGGGCATATGTAAATAAGAAATGAATGGATGGGTACTTCTTGAATTGAGCTCAGGAAAGAGCATTAAATGTTCCCTCTGCTTTTCTCTGTATATATTCACTTTTTTTTTTTTTTTTGGTTTTTTGGGCCACACCCGGTGAGGCTCCTGGCTATGCGCTCAGAAGTCACTCCTGGCTTGGGGAACCATATGGGAAACCAGGGGATCGAACCGAGGTCCGTCCTAGGCTAGCTCAGGCAAGGCAGGCACCTTACCTCCAGCACCACTGCCTGGCCCCTTATTGTTTGTTTTAAGTGAGAATGTATCATAGGGAAGGAAAAGCTTCATTTCTTGTTAGTATTGTCTTGTTCAGTATTATCTTGTTATTATACTGATGACATTGGTAAGATGAACTATTTTAAGTATAAAGTTAAATAGATCCACTTGGTCATTTGCAAGAGGAAACAGTGATTTCAGGGACCCTACCAACTTCATGTGGCCAAAATATGTACTGAAAAGGCTCCTAGTCAGCTGATACAGTCTTACTTACACACAGTGAATTGTGTGGTGGAAATGTCTTGGGTCTAACCCAACATTTAAATAAATCTTATTTTAGCCTTTTGGCCTTCCTTTTTATTGGCATTTCACAATGCTGAATGTATGGAATTCGAAAAGGAGAGAGGCAGTGGCAGAGTAGTTCATTAAAGGCATCAGGGAAAGAGTGGGTCACACCCAGTGGTGCTCAGGGATTACTCCTGGCTTCTGTGCTCAAGGATCACTTCTATACATGGATGGACATGGAGACTATTATGCTGAGTAAAATAAGTCAGAGGGAGAGACAAAGACACAAAATAGTTTCACACATCTGTGGCATTTAGAAGACAGTATGGTAATAATACTATTGTCTGACTTCCTTATTTCTTATTTTGCCAAGGAGAAGCTTTAAATCTGATGTAGTTTCATTTAAAACATGTTTTGTTTTTGTTTCTATTATTATTATTATTATTATTATTATTATTATTATTATTATTGCTGTTGGTTTAAGGGCCACACCTGGTGGCGCTCGGGGGTTACTCCTGGCTCTGTACTCAGAAATCCCTCCTGGCAGGCCCGGGGGACCATATTGAATGCTGGAATTTGAACCACCATTTATCCTGGGTCGGCTGCTTGCAAGGCAAATGCCCACTGCTGTGATATCTTTCTGGACCCTGTTTCTATTACTTTTGCCAATGGGGTTGTGCCATTGAAAACACCTTTGAGATCCAAGTCTTGGAGAATTCTACCTGTGTGGTTCCGCAATATATATTATGGAGTCAGGTCCGATCTCAAAATTTTTTCACTTTTATGATTGACTTTTGTAAAACTGAGAGAAATAGATCCAATTTCATATTTTGGCATGTGGTTGTTCAATTTTCTCAAGATCATTTGTCAGAGAGATGGTCTTTACCTCACTTCATACAACCAGATCCTTTATAGAAATTTAGTTGACCCAGGGCTGGGGATCAAACTTGGGTCAGCTGCATGCAAGGCAAATTCCCTCCCCACTGCTCTATGATTCTGGTCTCTCCAGTAGATTTTTTTTTAGTGGTCTCTTTAGCTCCTTCTCTGCAAAGAGTGTGACAGTGTGACTTTTCCTTTAGTTTGGATTCCTTTGCTCAGAAGGTTGTTCTTAAAGGGCACCGATGAGATGGCTAAGACCAAAGATCCTGGCACAGACATACCTGTGCTGGGCCTTGAACTCCTTCACCATGGACATCACAATGAACCTGAGGCCTCAAATGACTTAGTGGTGGCAGCCATTGTGCCCACATCCCAGGTGGGGATGTGAACAGTCTATGGGATAAAGGACAATGGTGCCTAGGACAGGCCCTGCCATTACCAGCTCTGAGTGTGGCTTCCTGACTTCCAAATACTTAGGCAAGATAATACAACCTTGGGGTTCCTCGAAGGAGAATTTGGATATTGTCACCACTGGCTCTGGTCTCTGTGTCATGCAGTGAGCAGAGACTCAGCTCACAGGATGTTCCCCAGCAGCTTCTGAGCCCTGGGAGACGAGTGTGGAAATCGAGAATGCAAGTGTGTGAGAGCAGGAAATGAAACGGTTGTTGTGGAAAGGATGAGGGAGGTTCTGGGGTACCTGTGCTCCATCCAACTTCGTCGTCGGAAACTCTTCAGGCATTTTTTCCTACCACTTGCTGGAGTTTCCTACTGCTACCGATCCAAGTGTGCTTTTTAATTGGGGAGGGGGGCTGAGGTGTTGAAGGAGGGGTGGCTCAGCAAGTGGTTCATTTTGTGCATTCAAAGGAACCTAATCTGGGGTGTGTGTGTAGCTCTGGAAGAGCTCACGGGACGTGTACATAAAGGCAGGTGGTGACCGTTCAAGAGCTGCCAGGAACTGTGTACGTGTTGCGATTTGGGGAATCAATTTTATTTCTTTATTAAAAATATTTTGGGTGTGTGTTGAAGGAGGTCAGCTCTAGGAGATGCTCAGGGCTACTCCCTTCTCTGCTCAGGAGGTGTTCCTGGCTCTGCTTGGAAGCCTGGGGCTATTGCATTTAAAGCATGTACACCCCTCTTTCTCTGAACCTTGAGTTCATTTATTTATTTTATTTTTTTATTTTTATTTATTTTTGGGTTTTTTTGGGCCACACCCGATGACTCTCAGGGGTTCCTTCTGGCTATGCGCTCAGAAGTTGCTCCTTGCTTGGGGGACCATATGGGAAACGGGGGGATCGAACCGTGGTCCTTCCTAGACTAGTGCAGGCAAGGCAGGCACCTTACCTCCAGCGCCACCGCCCGGCCCCCTTGAGTTCATTTATAAAATGAAAGTTGCAGGGTCTGGTGAGATAGTATAGCAGGTTGAATATTTGCCTTGCTTGTGGCTGACCCAGGTTTGATTCCAGACATCCTACAGAATCCTCCAAGTCCACCATGATTATAGGGCTTGAGTGTAGAGCCAGGTATAAGCCCAGAGTATTCCCAGGGATGTCTACCCCCCAAAATAAATAAATACATTAATAAAATTAAAATTGCAGAAAGAGTAGGAATCCATTAGCTTCTGGATGCCAACCATTTTTGTCCCCCATTCTATCTAATAAGATCACATGATTCATGGGGCTGGAGAGATAGTTACAGTGGGTAGGGTACTTGCCATGCAAGCAGTCAACCTGGGTTCGATCCCTGGCATCGCATATGGTCACAGGAACCCACCAGGAATAATTCCTGAATGCATAATTAGGAGTAAGTCCCAAGCACTACTGGGTATGATCCCAAAACAACAACAATAACAACAAACCATGTGATTCAACCAGTCAGTATCTGTGATATAGTAAATCCTTGTGTTCTACTGAAGTCTTCACTTGGTTGGGGGGAGGAGTCTCTTGAGAACAACCAACCGTGAGTGCCTTAGAAAGCACTTCTACTTTCAATTGTTGATATCCTCCATGGTTTCCCAACAAAGCGTAGAATATAGGCTGTCACCTTCATTAAACTCTTCTATTATCTGATGACAAGAACATTGCATTTGTTCTTATGTTTTATTTGGTTTTGGAGATACTCCTGGCAGTTCCTAAACTCTGAGCTCAGGAATCATTTCTGGTGGTATTCAGGAGATCACAGTGGGTACTGGGGGATCCAACTCAGGCTAGCTGCTTGCAAAGCAAGCACCGTCAACCCTGAAATATCTCACCAGCCCAGAGAGGAGCATTTCATACATGTATGAACAAAAGAGATGTAGAGCTAGTCACTCATTAACGAAAAAAAATAACCAAAGGAGGAAGGTTTGATGTCCTACTGAAGGAGTTTGTTTGCCTTTTTCCTGAGAAATGTCCTTAGAACCCAGAGAGATAGTACAGGGCTGAAGGCTCTTGCCTTGTATGCAGTCAACTGCAGTTTGATCCCCGACATTGCTGAAGAAGAGACCCCATGCACCAAAGCAGGAACATTCCCTAAGCTCTACCAATGTGACCCAACCCTCTCAAAGAGGAATCTCTCGAAATCATTGATCTGAGTCACAAAAGCAGGCTCCTTTTGGGGGTGCTAAAGAAATCTTTCATTTTGTTGTTGTTTTGTTTAGTTTCGGGGCCATAACCTCTAGTGCTCAGGTTATTCCTGGCTCCATACTCAGGAGTTTCTCTTAGTGGTCCTAAGGGGACCCTATAGCATGCTGGGGTTGGCCAAATACAACCTTACTCACTATCTTATCTCACTGGCCCCAGGAAGCTGGAGGGAATAACTTTGATTCTTTTCAGAGAATACTCAATTCATTTGATTTTTTTTGTTTGTTTATTTTTGGGCTGCACCCAGTGGTGCTCAGGTGTTACTCCTGGATCTTCTCTCAGATATTGCTCCAGGCAGTCACAGGAGACCATTTAGGATACCAGGATTCGAACCACCATCTGTCCTGGATTATGTGCAAGGCAAATGCCCTACCACTGTGATATCTCTTGGTCCCTTCATTTGATTTTTTTTAAATCAAATTTGATTATTATCCATACATTTGATCATTCAAACAAAACAGGCAATGTTTTGGAAACATCACCTAAACATTTTCAGGACAGACTCAACTTCTTTTTTTGTTTTTTTGGTTTTTTTTTTGGTTTTTGGGCCACACCCAGTGACGCTCAGGGGTTACTCCTGGCTATGCGCTCAGAAGTCGCCCCTGGCCTGGGGGACCATATGGGGCATGGGGGATCGAACCGCGGTCGTCCAAGGCTAGCGCGGTAAGGCAGGCACCTTACCTCCAGCGCCACCGCCCGGTCCCACCAAGTTTTCTTTAGCTACATCCAAATATAACTGGCATTGGCCAGTGTCTGTCATGTCCATGTTCATTTTTCTAAACTGTTGGGTGTTGCTGCCCATGCCAGTGTTGTGATGATGGGGAGAGAGAAGACCCTCATCAGGGAAGACGGTTACAGGGTCCAAAGGAAAAAATGAAAAGCCACAAAATAGAACTCCAGGCTGGGATTTGGGGAGTCACAGATCAAGAGAAAAGCAACTTGTTCTCATTCTCATTCTTTCTTTTTTCTTTTCTTTTCTTTTGGGGGGAGGTTTACACTCTGTGATGCTCAGGGATCACTCCTGGCTTTGCACTCAGAAATTGCTCCTGATTAGGGGGACCATATGGGATGTCTTGGATCAGTTGTGTGCAAGGCAAACACCCTACCCTTGTGCTATCTCTCTAGCCCCATCATTCTCATTCTTTCTTATGTGTCTGGCTTACCTCATCATCCTACTAGCTCTGATCGTTGCTTTCCTTTAAAAAGTTGTCGTTGAACTTGCCCTTGCTCCCAGATTCTTGGGGCTCTGATCAGTCTGTAGCACCCCAGTTGAGCAAAGAACAGAGAGGCCCCTTGGGAAGGGGGAAGAAGGGCCTGAGCTCGCCTCTTGGAGGCAATAGAGGGTGATAGGTGGCTCCGTGTTTTAGGTGGACACAGTGCAATCACCCCCAACATAGGGACCAGGATGGGACCATCGCTACGACCCACCCAGGGGCTGGGGCTCGGGGAGAGATGAAAACTGGGAGGCAGGGCTTGGGGGGCACTGGAGGAACGAAATGAATTCTCACATCTTCCACTGTCCCTGCCTTCAACTCTAGCTTTCAAGTCCTCATCTGCTCTCTGGGGGTCAAAGTCCTTTTGACTCTCTGTGAAAAATGCTTCCCGGGGGACAGGCCTGGACTCTGGTTCTGAAACTGATTAATGTCCTGTTGTCCCTGAGGACCCATTACTAAGTGTCTAAGTTGCAGTTTCAGAGGAAACGGGATGTGTTTTTGAACCCATCTAAAATGGCTCTTAATGGAGGGAAAATCTCAAGTTGCATTTGAAAAAGAGGAGGGGGGAGAAGCCTGTGGTTTGGCTGGGTCAGAGAGAGTGAATAATATATTCTAGAGCTGTGTGGAGTGGCTGGGTTTAGGGGAAAGGACGATGCATTGGGATGGGGGAGCTCATAGAGGACACACTGGGGTGGGGGTTTGCAGAATCCACATGGGGACCCAAGGTTCTGCTGAGGGGCAACAGCATTTAACTGGGTTCACGGGCACTCAGGAGGACATTACCAGCTATTACATGGTTTATAGAATGAGCCACTGAAGAGACGGATTCCAAACTGGCCATTGATGAGCTTATTTAGCTCTGGGAAGGAGATCCCAAAGATTAGAGCACACAATTTGTCTAAGGGAGCCCCAAGTTTGAGCCTTAGTTAGCTATTCCTTGATTCCCTGAAACCTTCTGCAGGGGGCTCTGTGGGAATGGCCTTGGAGCACCAGGAGTGACCCCTCCAACCGACCCCCATCCAAAAGTGCATGACTGAAGTGAGAGGATGGGGACAATATAGCCATTGCCTTGTCCAATCCACACACAGACACGCCTTTCCCATCGCTCAGCAGGATCTGGGCAACTCTGCCGATGGGTGTGGAATGGGAAGGACATATTATTTGTTGTCTCTTTAAAAATATTTGTATTATAACACCATGATCTACCAGATTATTCATAATACAATCATTTCAGGCATTGCATGTTCCAGCATCAATCCCACCACCAGTGCAACCTTCCCTCCCCAACCCATTTTTCCATCCCTCCACCCTTGCTTGCCTTCTGGCAAGCAAAAACATATTTACTTCCTTTTCAACACAAATGGAATTATCAAAAACTCAGATCATTCAGAATCAATTTGAAATGATTGTTCTATTTCTCTAGTCATTGTTCCAGGATTGGGTGAGTTGTGGTTGGTGCTTCTAGGTGAGTTCTGTCTTATGTTGCTCACTGAGCTTGGGAGATTTCTATGCAACTTTCCCTAAGATTTGCTGTGACCCTACTGATCTGACACCACTATAAAAATTTGGGGGTGTTGCATAGCTATATATGCAGTTGCATGATCCCAAATCTATAGATCTGGAACATTTTGGTGGTTTGACAGTTTGATAAGTTTCAGTCTTGGAGCTGGGATATTTCTATTGGAGGGTGTGGCACAGGGCTGCTGTGGCTTCAGGCAGGTAAGGGGAGATCTACCCAATCCCATTTTGAAAGGGCCCCAGATATGTCAGCCCCTACAAGTCTACTTGGGAAGGGAAAGTGGTCATCAAGCTCTTTTAGAACTTAGTTGTCAGGAGCAGTTATGATTTTTTTCCAGTTTTTTATTTATTAATTGGGTTTTTGGCTACACCTAGTGATACTCAGGGGTCATTCCTGGCTCTGCACTCAGAAACACTCCTGGCAAGCTCAGGGGACCATATGGGATGTCAGGAATTGAACCTGTTATGTCCCGGGTTGGCTACATGCAAAAGCAAATGCCTTATTGCTGTGCTATCTCTCTGGACCTTTGTTATATTTTTTGTTTGTTTGTTTTGGTTTTTGGGTCACACCTAGCGGTGCCAAGGGTTACTCCTGGCTCTACTCTCTGAAGTCGCTCCTGTCAGACTCAGATGGACCATATGGAATGCCAGGATTCCAAGTGGGGCCCATCCTCTGCTGGGGTGTGCAAGGCAAACACCTACCGCTGTGCTATTGCTCCGGCCCTGTTATTTTTTTGAGGTCTCTGTGTACATTGCATCTAAGTCTTGGGGTACAGCATCACACTTTGTCTTCACATGTCTCACTGCGATTACCTTTACACATCAGGTTTCCAGGCAACTCCACCACCAGGTTTATCCTCTCCTAATCCTTCCAGCTAATTATTGCTCTTCTGCCTTCCTCGACTAAGAGATGAGCATTATTTTGTGTGTTTGCTTCTTCCTCCTCTTTCTCATGCACACATGCCAAGGTAGAGTACTGGTCTCTCTTTCACCGATGATAGATGTTGCAAATGCCCAAGCTTTCATCCATTTTTATAGTTAAGTAGTATTCCATGGTACGAGAGGCCAGACCTTGTTGATTTAATCATCCATCCTTCATCAAGCTCCCTAAACTGTTTTCAGGTCTTGGCCTTAGGGAACAGGAATGTGTGGATCCGATCAACTGTGTGTCTTCATTTTCTTCCACAGAGAGATACCCAGAGGTGTATACTAGCTAGATTGTGGTGGTCCTTCCTTGTCTTTGCCTGCTGTTTCCCCTAGATCCTGTCACCACTTACCTGCCCACTGACAGGGAGGGAACCAGGTCTGCCTTCTCGTCACACCCTCTGCATTACTTGTTGCTTCTTGCCTTTTGGAGAAGATCCAGTCCCACGGGCTGAGGTGATGTCTCGCTGTGGTTTTGATTTGCATCTCCCTGATCATGAAATCATCACAGCCCAGTGTCCCGCTGTGTGCCTCCCTCAGAGATGGGTCTGATTTGCTCTTTGGGCAGACTCATTAGTGGTTGGGTTCTCTCTTCTCTTGCCATGGTGACGCCCTGGTATTGTGACCACAGAATGGTGGAACTCCTATCATTCTTGGTTCCAAGAATTGGACAGAGCAGATTCTCCCTCCCTTACAGCCTTTGAAAACCCAGGACCCCATCAACTCCATCAACTCTTATATGGAT